>LBNU01014739.1:0-18557 GCA_014162995.1 Artemisia annua
AAAAGCGTTCTGCCAGCTAGGCAAGAATGTTACTAGGTGATTCAAGTAAGGTAGTCTTCACTAATACTTTTCTTTTGGTGCTAGGATCAGACTGAACAGATGCATAAGCCCCTGGGATTTTTCTTCGGTCCAGCTTCTCTTGACATCTTTTCTTTCTTAAGTCTCTGAAGAGCATGATTGTGGTTTAACTAACTCGTGTTTTGATTTGCAGCGTGCATTTTCAAGTTTAGTTTGTTTTAATGCAAGACTGGGAAGCTCGGACTCGGCTAACATCCCCGGCGTACCGGTGTCGACCCGGTGCGACGCGGGTACCGGTGCGGAATCCGTACGGGACGCGGGGAGGAGAAAGTGGACGCGGCTGTTCCCCGAAAAGTCACGATTCCTATGTAATAAAGTCGATCGGTAAAGACGTAAAGTTGAAGAAAAGCGCTCCATGGTCGGATGGTCATATGTTGCAGCAGATGAGTTGCTTTTTAAGAAGAAGATGGAGTTTATATTAAAAAAGTGGAAGAGATAATGTTTGTTTGTTTTTATTGACTATTTGTGTGTGGGTGGTGAAGACCACGTGTACTTAGTTTTGTTTTTTTTACTTGGGAAGGTAAACTGTACTTAGTTTTGTTTTTTTTACTTGGGAAGGTAAACTGGTTATGTTAAGACTAGAGTACCTTTTTTTTTTTCTATTTTCCTATTTATAAAAGTAGATTCTTCTTGAGAAATAAAATGTACTTCGTATTTATTATTGTGTTTTTGCTGAAACATTTATTTATGATCACAAGTTTTCAATGCAATTTTAAGTTTTCAATGCAAATTTAATGCAATATTAAGTTTTCAATGCAAACTTAATTATTTACTCTTAATTGGGTTTTCAAATTTCAATTTTTTTTTTAATAACATATAATTATGAATTATAATACCCCGTGTCCCCGAGTCCATATTCAAAATTTGGACTCTTTCAAAACGAGTCCACGAATCCTTGAAATCATATCTTGAAAGGTCCGACCCTCGGACACATACCCGAGTCCGACACCCGTACCCGAGTCCGAGCATCCTAGATGCAAGAAGTTCTTCACTGCACTTGCTTAATTCAAGAACAAGTTTGTTATATTTAGACAATAAGTTCAATCTTTGCTCTTCAACAAACTTAAGATCAACATTGATATAGTTCAAATAGGATTGCCAATCAGAATCATCATCCATAGAAAGTAAAATGTTTACCTTCCTCATGGTGATGTTGACCCATTCACCATTTCTGGCATGACTCTTGCCAACTGAAAGTTTGTTGTCTTCTGAGAGTGCCATCAGTGCACTGACATGAACTTCTTCATCATCAGAAGATATAGATACCTCATCCCAGTCGAATGTTTCAGCAACCAGCCCTTAGTTTTTAGCCTGTGAAGGTTTGGGGGCCTGAGGTGACTGAGGGACTAAGGAGGCTGCCTCAAGCAGTGCAAGCTTGGCCTTAGCTTTCCTATACTTAGACTCAAAATCCTTTTGAGAACTATTCTCAGTCTGGTTTTGAAAGTACTGTGAGGACTGAAACATTTTTGGTTGGAACTTGGTTCCTGAAGAGTTGTTTCCTGAAAACTTGTATGAGGGTTCTGAGGTTGTTTTTGAGAAACATTCTTTTGCAAAGTGACCCTTTTTGCCACATTTAAAACATTCAGTGTTTTCATTTGCCTTTGCCTTTGAAAAAGTTTTGTTTCTACTGATAAAACGTTTTGAGTTTGCAAGGAGTGCCCTTTCTTGAAATTCAATGTGTAAATCATTTAGGTACTCCTCACTGCTCCTTTCATCAGCCTCATCATCAGAGTATTCTTGAAAGTCCTGCACAATACCATTAGAATAGAAAGCAGTTGATATGGGTGAGCTGGTCAGGGTCCTTTTGACATCTTGAGCTTTTGGGTATCTTCTTGAGATTAGGTTGTCCTCATAGAGAAACTTACCATAAATCTCAGCTAGCTCAAGATTTTGAAGGTGGTTTGCATTTCTTAGACCCTGAGAGAAGTTTAACCACTTCTCAGGGAGGCAGTTGACAAAGCCAACATTTATCTCATGCTTAGACAGGGTGACACCATCATTGGTCAGTTCATTCAGTAGAGTTTTGTACCTGGTATAGGTCTCAGAGAGACTTTCAGAGTCTTTGGCCCTGAAAGTGTTATACTCAAGTTTCAGGTCCATTATCCTGTTTTCCTTGGTATCTGAGGGGCCTTCATAGCTGTGAACCAAGTCAGTCCAGGTCTGCTTAGCAGTTGAACAATTGATGACTGATTCCATTATATCGTCAGGGAGACAAGATATAATGATGCTTTTCAGGCGTTGGTCTTGATTGACCACCCTTCTCTCATCAGAGGTCCATTGACCTTCAGGTTTAACTAAGCCCTCAACAGTTTTAGGGACATATGGACCCTCATTAATCAGTGTGATATAATAAGGTTCCATCCCAGTCAAGTAGCAAAGCATGCGCTTTTTCCACTTATTGAATTTTCCAACTTCAAGTCGGGGAGCAGTAGCATTATAGCTTCCTCCCTTTTTATCGACTAGTTGGGGTACATCATTATCAGTCATGGTAGGATCTTGATTTTAAAAACTTGTGAGCACTCTTTTGTTTTGAAAGTTTTATAAACCAGAGGCTCTGATACCACTTGTTGGTCCCGTTTACACGGATAAAACTAACTAGAAAGTTAGCCTAAACGTGTACCATGTTATAGTGATGAGAATGAATACTTTGAGAGATAAAGAAACAAACGTAAAGTAAATAGACAAGGTTAATTTTCAACGTTTAATTCTTATTAGAAATCAATCAAAGAATTATACCCAAGTGTTTTGCGGAATAAACACTTGGGATTGAAATGACAAGTATGGTGGGTTTCTCCTCACTAAACTTAAGCTAAGCTTAAGTGACAACTAAGGTACATTCGAGCTAGCTCGAGTACAAGTATGTTCTTTGGAGGAGAAAAAGGGTTTGTGAATGTCTAAGCATTAATTGCACAAACTTAACCTTTTTCTCCTCTTTTATGATCCTATTTATACACAAGTATTATACATACTATTGTCCAATGGATTAAAGACTTCTAAAGATAAATCTTTAGAAGATCTTGTTCACTGTTGAATGCAACCCATATTGGGTTAGAAGACAGATTAACCTTTTAGTATTAGGTTGGATTGTAGCCAAATAAGGAAAGTTTGACTTATAAAGTGATAAAGCACTTTATTGGAACAGTTCAAACTTTCCCTCCCAATCCCGCCTATTCTTCAGTCTTCAGGTAGCATTCTTCAGTCTTCATGGTTGGTGAGGAGACTAGGGGATTCAGTGAGCTATTGTCATCACTCACTGAATCCATCATCTTCTTCTTTGGCTTAGATGCCAATCACTGAGAGTCCGCCTCACTGAATGAAAAACCTTCTTCATTAGGCTTGTTCTAAACATCCTGAAGATGACTCACTGAATGACTGTTCACTCAGTGACTTGATTAAGTTCACGGTTTATAAACACTTGATCATTAATTGTGTTCAAACCTAAGTTTAACGAGACTTGGGTACTGACTTGACCCAACACCGAGATTTAAAGAAGATGCTTAAGGTTGAATACATGGTCGATGATGAGTTGATCTTTACTTTTCGAGCATGGTTAAGAGCTTTTAATGTGCAAGAGGATGTATATCGCGAATGGTGCTTAGAGTTTGGTTTAGATTGTGCGAGCAAAACTTTGAGTTTGGTTTAGATTGTGCGAGCAAAACTTTGAGTTTGGTTTAGTTTGGTTAAGAGCTTTTAATATTACAAAGGAAGTATGTGTTTGGTTTAGATTGTGCGAGTAAAACTTTGAGTTTACTTTACCAAAATTCCCGGTTGTACTTGGTTTATATAAAGAAGAGGAAATTGATGAAGAGGTTTTGCAAGGTACCTAATAAACGGAGAAAGGAACTTCACAACTACTACTACTACCCGCGCTTATTGGAATGAAATTAACAAAGAATATGACCCAAGGTTTAAGGAGACGACGATTTGTGACCCGAAGTTGAAGTTGATACACAGGTTACTAGTAAATGCAGAGGTCCACCGCAAGACTAAGTGTGATCACAGGAAAACGTTTGGCCAACATTCCTTGAATTATAGCCTCATATTTAGCTAATAGAGCTGCTAGATTTCGAGCTACTAGTAAGATTGGAGGACGACATTGGGTTGCTCGGATTATTAAAAATCTGGATTGTTAAGAAATTTAAGGAGTTGAAGTCCGGTGTGTTAGATGAGAATTCGTATGCAGGGTTGATTGACAAAAATACAAACAAGTTGCTACCAATTGAAGAGCGTGTTGAGCAAGTTATAGAGCATGAAGAGGAGCAAGCTAGAGAGGGGGCAGGAGGAGTCAACTCATGAGTAGCAGAGTGTTGGTTTTACAGATACGGATGAGCAGTTGGCACAGATTCACGGGATGACCCATCGTATCGCGTACAAGTTAGATTATTTCTAACCCATTCTCCAACACTATGCTCAAACGCATAATCTGAACATGGTTCCCGCCTATAACCCGCCAAGGGTGTCCAGTATGGAATTCCCTAAGTTTCATTTTTGTTCCTCAAATCTCCAGAAATAGTTGATCTTGAGGGAGTCCATATCACATACTTACTACCTAGCTAGGTTTGGTGAGTCAAAGTTAACGCAGTTCAGTACTCCTACTTTATCAATAGATGCATTAGACGTAAAAGAGGGTACCAAAAATCCATATAAAATGGTTGGAAGATGTCAATAGAAAAACCATTCAGATTTGTAGCAAAAACATAGTTGATTCTCCTTTTAGCTTGCACAAACTGCGAAAGATTGAGCAATGCAACTACAACTAACAAATAATAGATAATTATCTGAAAATGTAACTAGTCACATTTTTGAGTGTTGTGTAGCCAACTTTAATTTTTGCTATTATAACACCAAAGTTTTTTTGAATTTAGATCTTTGTGTGTATTTGTGACCATTTTACCACTACTTTATATTTATCGCCATATTAACAGCGAAAGGTAAAATAGACATTGTACATGAACAAAATACACACAAAATTTCGAATCAGACCTTTAATACACACAAATGTCCGATTCAAAATTTCTGTGTTATAGTAATACTTAAAACCCATATCAGTTCAGTTTTTATTACCATTTTGTTCAAATTTGTATCGTTTCGACCAAATCTGAAACTGTGCTGCCTCATCCCTAATAATACCCATCATCCCCCACCCAGCCACCCTCATTAACTGGCACCATTTTTTTCAAAAATATATTCATCTAATAATCAATCATCTTCAGCACACAATACCCCTACCCTCATTGTCTACCATCATGGAGTGGCAAGTTGATTGACCACTTTCATATCACTTTCATTCCATAAACAATTAACCCATTAATGGTTCACATATACCAAACACTTTCACACTCGGAATAATTTTAATGTAATCCTTGACACATCGCACTTTTTAAAAGTTTTGTTATCACGAGCGAGCTTGGTAGCCAGGTGGGTATCAGTGGTCAACGTGGTCGTGCATTCAATACGTGATCCAAGTCCACCCATTCCGGGTACTCTCATCATCTTCATACTATATGTTCGCACGTTTACAATAAAAAATCCAAATAATTTATTAGAATAATGTCAAAAACACAATCTCATTCAACGACACAAATATGGTGAACAATGCAATTGTTTTCAAACGGTAACAAACCATTTCACAATATTTACGTCACAAATTATCTCACACGTACTAAACATGACTTGAACTCACAATCGTTTAATTTAGGGGTGTCACACGCAACAAAAGGATACCGTTAATTAGGACAAAAGCCATTTGTTTTTAATTTGTCAAACAAAAAGTTTGGATTTTTAGTTTCCGAGCTTAGTACTCATATTCCTTTTCTAGTTCAATATGACATTTATTCATTCAATAATTTTCCTTCCTCTGTTCAATTATTTTTCAAAAGTTAAAACTCAAAATCCTGCAAGTGAAAGGGTAAATACAAAAAAGTTGTAGGACAGTTTAGCATTTTTTTCTAGCTATTTACTTTTCAAATTGACAAAAAGCAATACACAAATATCCAAGCGATTTTAGTTGAAACAAAAGTTTGTATTTGAATTTCCTTGATTTTGCATCATATATCATAATGGTGTTCGAATACGATTTTTATTGACTCCGTTTGGCTTCTAAATATTGAACTTATTGACCGGAGATGATGATGGTGATTATGGTTCGCCAACGTAATTCTTGTTTTTCATTTTGTAGTGATGGTTTTCGCAAATAGTATTCGACAAATTTAATTTTACCAAACCACATAAACTAGTCGTAATTTACTCTAAAGATTATTATACTGTGAAAACAGTTTTAGACATACAAAAAGCATATTACATTTAAAAAACATATAACCACATGCATATAGAGCAACTTTTACATTTACATTTAAAGTAAACAAGAGTACAATGACGAGAAACAAGAACATGTAAATATTACAAACGAACTAGACTTTAACACAAATTCAACATACTTAATGAATGCTTGTGGTAGACATTTCTTAAAGGATCATAACTTCTCATTCTCGACTGGAGGGAGTATATATGGCCCTCGAAATCACATAAGCTTGATTCTGCAGTTCATATTGAAACATTAAAACAACTACTAAAGTTAACCAATATAGTGAAGCAAATCAAAGTAAACTTACCAGAACATATATGATCTTTAAGGCGAGGGATAGTTAAAATAATCACGCCATTTGTCAATGAAAGGTAATTCAGCAGGATCCAAGTCTGGAAGTTCCCGGTCTTGAAGGTAGTTGATTATCTGCGAAGTTTCACCGAGGAGTTGGATTGTAGTATTGACACTGGACTCCCTTTTCTCTATCACACTTTCATGACATTTTGTAACTATGACTTGGGGTAAGTTGGTGAGACAAGCAGCCAGTATATCAGCAATCATTGATGATAATTCCGTGAACAAGTCCTCTTGGCTAAGCTCATCAATGTTGGTGTGGTAGGAAAGAAGGATTGATTCGGTAATTCGATACATTGAATTGGCGCAAATAGACCGGTAGATGGAATTATCATCTGTTCTTCCATTATCCGTACTTTGAACTTCAGTAACCATGTTCTTAGCTGTATTCTTGAACCATTGCAGAATGAATCCTGCTGTATTCACTTCAGGAGTATGGTTTTTCAGATTGTTTCCTACCCATTTATTGGAGACTTCAACTTCCAGCCACAACACTTTAGCTGCCTTTTGAGTGCTTACATACTTATCGGTAGCATTGAGACTTTCTTCCAAAAGGGTAACATATGTAAGACCTTCACTCACACTGCTTAGCAACCTATCGACTTTGTGGTTCTGTATTTTAGGTAGAGAAACAGCGACGGCAGTCAGGGTTACCAAGGGTAAGCTCCAACAATCCAGATAATCTGCTGCAAACAAAGGTGGAACATAAAGGCTGTCATACTTTCCAACTCCTTCAAAACCTTTAGATTCTCTTAGAAGCTTCATGAGATTGTTGGGTTGTTGTTTTTCAGCGTTTTTGATCAAGTGGTTCACAGATTTTGAAATGCTTTTTAATGTTCTCTCCGAAAGCTCCATATCGTCTTGCAGTTGCAACACATACCGCCTAAGATCGTTAAGGCTCGCTTGTTTTCCAGGATTTTGTCCCATGACAATACTTGAGGCAAACATGGCTATAAACCACTTCCAACACCGAATACAAAACAAAACGCATATCACAAAGAAAATTGGGATCAGCGCTATCATCTTACATGCTACCACAACTGTCTTCTGAAGTCCTATACAAATGATAAGAAATATGACTTTGAAATTCTGAATGACAATCTTGATTTTGCGACTACTGACTGAGAATGGTATGCTTCTCTGTTTCCAATCATACAGCTTCTGAGTCCAGTAGCTCTCTACTTTAAATACCTTTATATGGTTCCAGATCCATTTTATGGACAACTTAAAGCTCAAGGCTGCATAACATCTACAAAGTGGTGCAATTGCTCCTACTAGACTGCCGATAAATTGTATAATGAGAATTACTGGAATTGACCATTTATAATCCGAGTTCCATAATAGAGATGTTTGTACAATAAATTGAGCTGCTATCATAAGTACATGTATGACAGTGCTAACAACACATATTACCCCAGAAGCAGAGGTAGTTGCAGAGCAAGCTGTGATGAACTGAGGGCTGCCTGTTCCTGCCATGATCCAATGGTTTTTCACATGCTGCTTTAGCTTCTCAACGGTTAATTTTCCTGGTTGTTGTAACTCTAGGTCCTTCAAAGAAGTTTCATGACCTGCTTGGTATTTCAATTCTATTATTTGTTTGGACTTTAGAATCGTCAAACCTGAACATGTGTGTATTATCAGCAAGATGAGTAACATAGCCATATAAAACAATGCTATTCCCTTATAAAATGTCACACCGAAACCAACATTTGCTCCAATCACACCGGTATATATTTGAATGCAAACATTAACAATCAAGGTGATTACCAGAATATCAAAAGCTATGATGTTTGTGAGAAGTTCCTTGCTATTCATGGTTGCTAGAGAAGGCAATAAATTTGCCATCATGGTGCACATAAAGGCCATGCTTCCAATCTTTGCTATCTGGTCTGGATTACCTGGCATTGGATCATTTAAATCCACAGGTAGCTTCATAGCAACTGCTATCACAATGAGAGAGGCAGCATTCAGAGTGAAGTATTTACAAGGGAACCATAATCTTCTGTTTTGGAAACCATGTATTAAATCAGCTACCATTGCTAGGATGCAAAAGAGAGATGCTACCGCGATATAGATACCAATCCATGGCATAGGTTTGCTGTATTTATCTTCTAGATCAGACTCTCTCTTTAAGCTCTCACTAAAGGTCTTCATACAATCTTGAAATCCGTCTGGAATACCCAAAACAGTGTCAAATTTACAAATGTTGTCTGTCCACTCGTAATAGAAGTAAGACTCCATAGTTTGGTTAATCGTGGGGAAATAAAATGGTGATTTGTGACAAATTAAATAGGAGCAGGAAGATGGTGTAGATTATGAAAATAGCAGGATTTGTCTTCAGAAAGACTTAAAATTGGTGGAAATAATTCGAATGATATACATTCCAGTTAAAGGTTGTATTGTAACAAAATTTGGATCTATGTGTGACAAAAACAACACCACTAATTAATACATAGACTTTGTGCTTGCACAGTTGCACTATAATTCAGCCATCATTTGGCCCACCCTTGAAATGTTCAATATTTGGGAAAAAAGATTATTACAAACCGAGTTGAACACAATGAACATAATGGTAACCACACGTTGTTAGTATGTTTACAAAATATCTGTTTCTTATATTTATTTGCTTGACTTGAAAAAAAAAAAAAAAAAAAAAATCTATAAAACATAAACTGTTAGGTTCGTGTTTGATATAATTTGTATGCCCGGGTTAAATATTAATTTTAGAGTATCCCCAATAAAGAGCACAGGTTTAAACTTTAAACTAAAATTAAAACTAATACAATAGTTTTTGGGCGTGAACTTATAGGTTTTATTATTACTAGCAGGTACCCGCGTGTTGCGCGGCAGTACCTTGTAATAATAGTTCACTAATATTATTTTATTTCAAGTCATTTTAAGTTTCATGAAAGAACATACACTCTTTATAAGTGGTAAAAATAATTATTTTTAAGGCAAATATTTTATTATATTTAGTCTTCTAGCACTATATCTTATGATTATATGTTACTACTAGATATATAATACGAGTATAATACTATATCATATCATATACATTAAAGTACACAATACATACACTAATTGTTTAATAGAAATAATAAAGGTTAGAAATTGGACAAAACTTTTTATAAACCGATGTAGTTTAATCTTATTTTTTAATACGATGCCCATGAATTCATAGGTTAATAGTTTAGTATTGATATAAATGACCTTAAAGTAAACAAAGTCCGGATCGTAAAGTTGCATAATTTGCAAAATGAAATATCAAGCAACCTTCCTCCACCTGATGTCGACTTTCAGTGTGAAAAAACTTAGCAAAGTCATGAAATGTCGGTCTTACGATGCCCTCATAGTGAAGGTACCAATATGATAGAACACTTGAATATGATGACAAACATTAACGACTTAATGCTATTGGTCAGAGGACTATAGGTCCTTGTCACATTCATATCGATGAAAATAAACGAGAAATAATTTACTTTGACGAAACTGAAGAAACTACACCAAGAATGTACACTTCAAAAGGGATAGATTTTTTTTTTTTTTTTTTTTTTTTTTTTTTTTTTTTTTTTTTTTTTTCCGGGCACATGTATTCCCAAAGAATCTACAATTCTATCCACATCTTTTCATTAATCTTGGATCTTTATATTCTCCAGAATATCTGATCAGATGAGAACAACCAGCCTAGTTAGTCCCGAATCATGATCTCTGGACTGAGTGGTCTTGAACCAAAGTTATGTAAACATAAACATGTATACACACTACTAGATACGTTTTAAACACCAATACATATATATGTATATATACGTTTTAAACACCAGCACTATATTTTAAAAAAATTTAGTACTAGTATACATGCTGTTTGGTGTTGTATTTTGAAATTTGGACTGTCTTGTCCTGTTTGGTTTCTGTACCCCTGTTTCCTCATTAAACTGTGACTATTCTAATTAAAATTATCATATCCAAGAATTGTTTTCACGTAACTCATGACAATACCAACTCATATTCACAACAGACGTGTATGATACAAATGAAAGAGAGCATACGAAGTAATGTAGTATCCAAATCATATAACCAAAGTTGATTGTTATCACGATTTAGACAAGGGAAAAATGAGATAATACGAAACAGCCAATCTTAAAGTAAATGCACATAACACAAACTTTAAATCACTGACTAACCAGATACTATACTATATAACATACAAAATTTTGCAGGCGCTAAAAGTAGCACTCTCGTCATTTTGGACCATCTTGTAATGGTTTTGTTCATCAAAGATCACATTAGCTTATGAAACCACAAGCTTCACAACCAAAATCAGTGAATCAGATGGACTTGACATTATCTGCTTCTGAAAGGACAGACACAATGATAATCATAATGAACTTACCTCGTCACTCATAAGAACAGAAAGTTTCTAAGGGGAGGGATGCTTGAAATAAGCATGCCACTTATTGATATATTCCAGCTCATCTGGATTTAAGCTAGGAAGTTCCCGATCTTGAAGGGTGTATTAACTGCATAGTCTCACCAAGGAGTTTGGCTGCAGCATGGATACTCTCCCTTTTCTCTATCAGACTTTCGTGGCATTTGATTGCTATGACTTGGGGTAAGTTGGAGAGACAAGCAGCCAATATGCCAGATATCATTGATGATAATTTCACAAATAGTTCCTCTTGACTAACCTCGTCAGTGTCATCTTGGTAGGAAAGCAGGAGTGGTTGGGTTATGCGATACATTGTATTGGCACAAATAGAACTGAAAAATGGATGTTCATTTGAGCCTTCAATATCCATACCTTCCACCTCCATGACCACGTTTTTAGCTGTATCCCTGAACCATTCAAGAATCCGTTCAGCTGTATTCACTTGAGGAGCAAGTTTTCTCAGCTTGTTGCTGAACCATTTGTGGTAAACTTAAACTTCCAGCCGCAAGGTTCTAGCTGCCTTTTGAATTCTTGCAAAGTCGTCTGTAGCATTGAGGGTTTCTTCTACATGTGAGACATAAACAAGACCTTCACTCACACTGCATAGCAACCTATAAACTATGTTGCTTGGGACTTTATGGAGAGAAATGGCGATGGCTGTAAAGGTTACCAACGGCAAGCTCCAACAATCATGATATTCCTCTCCAGTTAACTGTGGAACATGATGGCTATCATACCTTCCAACTCCTTCAAAACCACTAAAATTTTCTAGAAGCTTCATAAGATTGTTGGGTTGTTGTTTTTCAGCATTTTGAATGAGACGAATTGAAGTTGACAGATCTTGTAATTTCATTCAATGTTCTCTCAGCCAGCTCCATGTCGTCTTGAAGTTGCAAAACATATTTCTTAAGATCTTTATGGTCTTCCAGATGGTTTAGACTATTTACCACCAGAACACTTGAGGCACAAAACATAATCTTCATCCACTTCCAACACCGTATACAATACAAGACAAACCTCACGATGAAAGTCGGAGTCAGTGCTATCATCTTGCATGCTACGACAACCGCCTTCAGAATTCCTATACAAAAGCACATGAGTTAGAAATTTTATGTTCTGGATGACAATTTTCCATTTCCCGGCTGGGAATTGATACTCGCACCACAAAAATTGATGCACACACCACAATATCACATCAGCAATGCATATGTTACAACATGGTATGTGCATAATTATGGTGTGTGCATCAATTTATGTGGTGTGAGTATCAATCCCCTTTGCGGCTAAATGAGAATGGCCTTTGCGGCTAAATGAGAATGGTAAACTACTATGTTTCAAGTCAGATAACTTCTGAGTCCAGTACGTGTCTACTTTAAAGACCTTGATATGAATTCGAATCCATTTTATGGTAAACTTAAAGCTTAAGGAGGGCAAAACATCTGGAAAGAGGGGCAATTGTACCAAGTACTACTATGATAAACTGTATTACAAACTGTTGGAATTTTATACTCATGTCATACATATATAAATAAAAGCATCAAGTAAGCATAGCGGAAGCATATAGAATCATATAATGTGTAAACTAATTAACCAAATAATAAAGGAAACGTACCGTAGTGATTCTAGCCCGAACAAGAATCAATTAGAGCTTTTCTTCAAAACAATATCAAGAACCCTAATTAGGGTTTATGTGGATTATAAGAATAACCTCTTACCTTTTTGTTATTCAATCCAAGAATCAAACAATAGTGTATTTGATTCACGTTCTTGTACACACGTACTACTTCAAGTAAAAGTTTATGCAAGTAAATAAAACCACAAAACTTTTGAGCTTATGAAAAATCGAATCCCTTTGTAGGGATTTAGGATGGATCGATTTTAGGGACAAGAGAAGAAGAGAAAAACACCTATTATTTGTGTATAAGTTATCAGAAAACCAATAACCCATGAGGTGTTTATATACTAATGAATACTTGGAGCTCAAGGCACAAAGGAGGTGGGGAAACCTCCTTGGCCGATCGGTTTTGGCATCCCCAAGGGATTCCGGAACCTTCTCTTGTTTCCAATTATTCACAAGTATTACTTTCCTAATCTTCATCTAACGGTCGTTAGTCAATTCCGTTAAATACTAACGGTCGTTACTTGTTTTGTGTTTATTAATTATTATATATAACATTTATAAATAATTATTCATTTACTCTTCATACGTAAAGTGTGCAATCCCGTGATCTCAAGTTCGATCCTAACATACATCTATTATTTTATCGTCTATAAAACTAACAGCTCCCACTTAGACATATCATAATAGATGTGATCACATTCGGTTATCGTCTTGCAACAAGCCGATGCCTCTTAGTACGAATCGAGTAAGGCTCCTGGAAAACCTTTTAATGATTTCTCATTATTATCATCCTTTTGTTTTCTAATACCACGTTAATAAGGATATAGATCAAAGTCATTCCTTAATTAACAATTCTGTTTCTCGTTGTATATGATTGACAAGATTACCAAATCGTTTGAACATATTCAGGGAAGATCTTGGGCGTGGCCACGCAAACATCTTGACAACCCTACGAGGGGCCCATCAGTATTAAACTCCAAAAATAAATTTGAAGGAACAAATTCTGTATTGACTACAAGCAAAACCCATAAACTTTGTAACACTTCCGAAAACAACCCTTATAACTACCAGTTACGTATAGCGTTAGGTTACTTCACAAAAATGCACTACATTCATGACAGTTATCTTGTATCTCAAGTCTGAGGACAACTTCTTAGGATTTACTTAATGACAAGATCCATAAAGTAACATCATGTAGTTGGGATAAGTCCTATATTCAGTATCATCGAATATCATCTGACATGGTATGACTACGCATCAATATACTATAAGTATATTATACCAAACTTCAGATTTGTCTTAATTTAATAATATTCCCATATTATTAACCGACAATGGACAATTTTAGAATATCATGTATTCATGGATTAAACATGCAAAAACAGGACAAACAATAATTACAATGACAATAAACATAACAAAATACTTTATTTCATTAAAACAATAATTGTTTACAATATCCATTATCCAAATACTAATCACAGTTATGCATGAAACTACTAGCTAATTTAAGTCCAATGCCATTGGATAATTCAGTAAGCTTTTCTTTAGCTAAAGCCTTAGTGAATGGATCAGCTAAGTTATCATCTGTGTGAACTTTCAGTAGATTTATTTCACCATTAAGAACTTGTTCTCGAACATAGTGATACTTCCGTAGAAAATGTCTGGTGCCCCGCATTACTCCAGGTTCATGGGCAAATATGATTGCAGCAGAATTGTCACAATACATATTAATAGGTAATTCAATTGAAGGCATAACACCAAGCCCTGAAATGAATTTCCTAATCCAAACAGCCTCCATAGCAGCTTCTGAAGCAGCAATGTATTCGGCTTCTGTCGCAGACATCGCAATTGTACTCTGCTTCTTGCTCCTCCAGTCTACTGCTCCTCCATTGATAACAAAGACATAACCCGTCTGAGACTTCGCATCATCTTTGTCACATTGCCAGGACGCATCTACAAAACCTGTAACATCAAGTTCTGTATCTGGATTTCCACCATATACCAAAAACATATCTTTTGTACTTCGTAAATACTTAAGAATATGTTTAACAGCAATCCAATGTTTTTCACCTGGATTCTGTTGAAATTGACTGGTAATATTTTGAGCATACGCCACATCTGGCCTTGTACATTTCGCAGCATACATAAGAGATCCTACTGCCGAAGCATAAGGAACTTTACTCATGCGCGCCACCTCAGTAGGTGTTGATGCACAGAACTCATTGCATAAGCCATGTTTTACTTCCATCGGCAAATATCCTTTCTTGGAATTTTGCATATTGAATCTCTTCAATATTTTGTCAATGTAAGCACTTTGACTTAATCCAATTAACCACCTAGATCTATCTCTATAGATCTTGATTCCTAGAATGTATGCAGCTTCTCCTAAATCTTTCATAGAAAAACAATTTCCAAGATATGCTTTAACCTTTTGCAAACTTGGAATGTCTTTTCCCATGATTAATATGTCATCAACATATAAGATTAGAAAAATTACATTGTCACTCCCACTAGCTTTGTGATACACACATGGCTCATCAAGATTCTGAGTAAATCCAAACTTTTTAATTTCAGAATCAAATCTCTTGTTCCATTGTCGTAATGCTTGCTTCAATGTATGTAACATCTGGTATTTTTTCCTAAACCTAATCCTAGCCAACTCTTTGAGAGCCTGAAACATTTTAACTTTAAAGCATGTTATAAAAACAGGACAAACTATAATTACAATGACAATAAACATAACAAAATACTTTATTTCATTAAAACAATAATTGTTTACAATATCCATTATCCAAATACTAATCACAATTATGCATGAAACTACTAGCTAATTTAAGTCCAATTCCATTGGATAATTCAGTAAGCTTTTCTTTAGCTAAAGCCTTAGTGAATGGATCAGCTAAGTTATCATCTGTGTGAACTTTCAGTAGATTTATTTCACCATTAAGAACTTGTTCTCGAACATAGTGATACTTCCATAGAAAATGTCTGGTGCCCCGCATTACTCCAGGTTCATGGGCAAATATGATTGCAGCAGAATTGTCACAATACATATTAATAGGTAATTCAATTGAAGGCATAACACCAAGCCCTGAAATGAATTTCCTAATCCAAACAGCCTCCATAGCAGCTTCTGAAGCAGCAATGTATTCAGCTTCTGTCGCAGACATCGCAATTGTACTCTGCTTCTTGCTCCTCCAGTCTACTGCTCCTCCATTGATAACAAAGACATAACCCGTCTGAGACTTCGCATCATCTTTGTCACATTGCCAGGACGCATCTACAAAACCTGTAACATCAAATTCAAAGAATAACTTTGGAAGGTTTTGCCTTAAGTTTCTTCCCTTAAGAGGTTTAGTATGACCGGTGAGGATTGGATAGATATATGATCAGACATTGGTTTTCTTGCTTCCGACTTTACTCTGATTTATGCCTTTGTTTTTCGTTAAGCTCTTACTAGATCATTCATTTCGGAGACTTAGAAGACTTATCAGGATTCACGACATGCGTTTAGGATGCCTTTAGACTTCGTAGTAATGCCTTATAGGTTTCATTTCCTGAATTATCGCTTGTTTTGAACTTCGATTCTTGATTCGTTTGACATTCGTTTAGATGCCTTTTGTTCGTTCGGAGATTCGCGTATGTATGAATCCTACGTGTTCGACACATTCTATGACTTCTCCCTGCTTTTAATTCTTTCTTCATTGTTGATTTTTGACCTTACCTATTCCACCCTATGAAGGTTTTGTGATTTTTCATCGTGTATATTCGATTGTACGATGCGTTCTGGAGATATTTGGAGACGATTTTGTTGTGCTAATCTGTGTACATTGGAGATGTTCGATTCGATGTTATTCTGGATTTTGATTTGTTGCCTGAGTATTATGATGATGACGACTGTCATTTTATGTTTGTCACCTTTAACGTTCTGTGAAGTTCATATTCTACACCATGATTCTTAACCTGATAATCGTTTATGACCACCTTGTTCTAAACTCGTGCATTGATTTCCCCACTGCTGTGAAGATACTTCTCTGATGAAACTCGCCTTGAGAGTTATTCGATTTGTTGGGAACGTTCGTTGTGTATCTTGTGTGTTTTTGTTTTATTCGTGGAGGAGAATGATGATGGTATTTATTGTTGGAAGCTGAATCGTGTCTTATTTTATGAAAAGAACGGGATATTCTTAGAAATTTCTTTTCGTATTCGTTGTGATCTCTATGAACGTCGTAATGCTAATTGTGTTGGCTACCACTACGACTATTCCTATGAAATTGATAAATCGTGCCTTTCATGAATACTTGGACAAATTGTCATAGTATGATATATTAGGCTGTTCAGAGACGAAAGAGAAACACGAGACTCATCTTCGTTTTGGTGTTGAGCTTCTACGTCAGGAGAAATCTTTGTGATATTCTCGAACAGTAACTTTTGCGGGATGAAGAATGAGGGAATAAGTTTGAGAAGCTGAGGAGAAGATTTGTTTCTACCCAANGGATATTCTTAGAAATTTCTTTTCATATTCGTTGTGATCTCTATGAACGTCGTAATGCTAATTGTGTTGGCTACCACTACGACTATTCCTATGAAATTGATAAATCGTGCCTTTCATGAATACTTGGACAAATTGTCAAAGTATGATATATTAGGCTGTTCAGAGACGAAAGAGAAACACGAGACTCATCTTCGTTTTGGTGTTGAGCTTCTACGTCAGGAGAAATCTTTGTGATATTCTCGAACAGTAACTTTTGCGGGATGAAGAATGAGGGAATAAGTTTGAGAAGCTGAGGAGAAGATTTGTTTCTACCCAAGAGGAAGGAGATTTAACTATGTGGGAAGATGAAAGGAAGCAGTTTTGAAGTGAAGCACACGGTTCTATCAACTCTATTCATCTTAGTTGTACTAATATGTATAGAGTCTTGAAGTAGGAGCTGGACAGGATGGTATGAAGACGGTGGTGGCTACATTGGTGATTTCCACACACAGGAGGAAGGACAACACGAGTGGAGTACATTGGAGCTTTGACTAGGACGGCTTGGCATTTGAGGAAGCTTTAGTTCGTGACGCGTTAGTTTTTGGATTCATTCTTATCCGTACGATTGATTCTACCTATTCTGTTATGCCTTCTGATACGTTTTGATACTCTGATTTGTGATTGTGATTGTCAGTACGAATTTATTATCCATCTCTTTATGAGGCTCTTGATACGCGTGATGATTCGATTTGTGCTTCGCTGATTATTGGCAAATTCCTTTGTTCGCTCAGAATTCGGTAGGAGTTGATGAAGATCTATCGTTTAGTACTATCTCTATGCTTGCCTCGTAGGAATATGTGTTTCATGTATCTTCTTGTGAGATTTCAACTATCATCTGTCATCTGTCATCTGCTACGCATTTGTTTCGCATTCGTTGGATCAAATTTGTAACGATTTATGTTCTTTGGAGAGCCTGAGGCTATTTTGGAGCGTCAGGATCGAGTCATGAGAAACAAAACTATTCCGTTCGTTAAGATTCTTTGGAGGAACCATCCCGAGAGCGAGGCTACTTGGGAGACCGAGGAATCCATGCGTGCTAATTATCCGAACTTCTTTTCGTGATTCGGTACGTATTCGTTTTGACATTTCTACTTCAATTTCGCGGACAAAATTTTCTTTTTAAGAGGGGAAGAAGATATAACACCCTCTAGAATCCTACGCCTTCATTTGAACATTTTAATCTTGAAGATAACCATAAGTTTGGGAACCTTATAATATAAAGACCTAGAAAAGTACG
>LBNU01014743.1:4117-27480 GCA_014162995.1 Artemisia annua
AGTAGTAAACTTGGGTTAGTTGATTAACAACTAATTTCGCCCTTCTTCCAAAAACCGAGATTTTAATTGCTTTCTAAAAAATATAAAAATACAAAAAGAATCTTCCTTCCACCTTTAGACCTATTAGAGTAGCTTTTCTATACTAACGAACACTATTCTCTGTGAGAGAACGATCAATCCCCCGTACTTACCACTATCCTATACTACATCGGTCAGGTACACTGCCTGGTGGGGTTGTAAGCCTCTTGAGATCCCTCGAGAGGTAAAACCTGTTGTAAGGTCACAAAACCACGCATCAAACCCCTCAAACGAGAACCATTCAACCTTCTTAGGCTAGGCTTAGGACTCATGGAACCTACATTGTAGTTCTAAACATTAGACAAAAATCAAAACAAACCATCTAGCCTTTTTCTCAGCAGACCCGGCGGAACCCTCAGCCCAAACGGGTGGAACCTTCTCTTTGGTTCCGCCGTTTCCGCCGGTCTGCAGATTGTCCAATAGTTTATATTAAACCAAACGCCCTTTTTCACCCATCATTTACAAACTGCCACTATTCACTCATCCTTACCCACGAATTTTTGATCTTGAAACCATCCTCATTGCTCTCAAATCATCATTGTAAGTATACTAAACATAATTACATTCCTGATCTGAGTCTAGGAATTCTATTTTTGCACAAAATCAAAAAAAAAAACTTGGGGTTATGCCTTAACTTGAGAAATTAAGGTAGAAACTTAGGTGTTAAACAAAACTAATCATGTTTCCCATAGTTAGGAATTGCATTCTCATTAACTATTACTCCCTCCGTCCCAAAATAACTGTCCTCATTTGACTTTTCAAAGTCTTAATTTCTCAACTTTGATCATTAATATTTTTTGATGTGTTATATAATAATTGATAAAAATTATATGAATGGATTGGTTTTTAAATGTTTTTTCATTGGTACAATTTTCATCAAGTATTATATAATACATACAAAAATATTAAAGATCAAAGTTGAGACATTAAGACTTTCAAAAGTCAAATGAGGATAATAATTTTGGGACGGAGGGAGTAACATGTTTACTAAAACACCCCATGTCAAATTCTTGCAAAAATTTCTCACAAATAGGACAAATATATTTTCGTCTCACATTGTGAATACAAAATCAAAACGTTATGTTTTAAACCTCACTTGCATAATGTCTCTTGAATGTTAAAGGGAATACATAACCAATATGTATTTTCGGGTACATTTAAACGAAGCTACATTGAACTAGGAGCGTTTGGGTTATCTTTTGTTTTACTACAAAACTTGCACTATAAAAACGTTTTGAGCATCAAAATGAGTCAAGATAACCGCACCTCCACAAGGTTTTCATATAGGCACACACTAGAAAATATACATTGCAATAGTCGGTAACATAGACTAAAATGTGATATTTTATTTTTCTAGGAATCATCATGCCTCCCGTGACTCATTACGATCACAAAGACACCCTTAAGTACCTCCCTAAACACCACAAAACCAAAGGCCTTACCGAAAACCAAATCAACATCTTCAAAGCTCTTGAAAAGAGATATGTCCATGAGGGTAGAACCATTGACCCATCCTTCATAGCCGGCACAAACCTACCCGCCGAATTTGCGGCCATCAACTTTGAGTGTCTCTTAGAGATCAACGAGTCTATTTGTCCTAGGTTCATTCTAGAGTTCTATGCTTCCATCCACCTCTCCTCCGATGATTATGGACGTATGTCTATAAATTTCTCGGCTAGTGGTCATGACTACTCCTTCACCCTAGATGAGTTTGCTCAAATCCTAGGTGTCCCAAACCGTGGTACTTGCATCTACACCGACAAGCATACCCTCTCAACTCTTGACACACTCATTGACCGTATCCATCCTTATGATACACCTCTTGTGTCAAAAGATGTACTCCGTGACCACCTCTTCATTAGGACCACCACCACTAGGAGAACCCGCTCGGGTAATGAGGTCAACAAGGATCCATATGGTATGGAACTCAATGAACTCAAGCCCCAATTCGAGAAATGGGAGGAAGTCCTTAGAGCCAATGTCATTAGCACCCTAGGAAACCGGGATCACATCAATGTTTGCCTTTGCTACATGCTCTACTCCTTGTCCGTTAGGCAACCCTTCAACCTTGCCTACTACATGGCCAAAAGGATGGCTGACATTCCCGTGCAAGGCACGACGGCTATGCCGTATGGAATGCTCTTGACCCGTCTCTTTAGGTTCATCTCCCCAATTCCTCCAACTCCTAGAGGTCTTCGCCTAGACTACTCTCTCATTCCACACACATTTGTCCCACTTAGTGATAGGAGAGTCTACAAAACCCAAGGCAAACGCCCTCATCCTCCTACCTCATCATCATCATCCTCAATGAGTGAAGATGAGACTTTGCCCAACTCTAGGCTTCCACCTCTAGAATACCTTTCACAACTTCCAACCATTCCTAATGAGTCGGCGGAGTTCAAGCAAACGAAGGGGATGTTCAAGAACATCGGGAGGTTCCTTGGCAAGCTCAAGAAGAAGATGGACCGTCAATGAGAGCGGGTGTGTAGGAGTGTTTGGCAATAGGTGTTATGTGAACTATTTGGTCGTTTGAACAATGTTTGTTATGGATTTATGTGTTGGTAGGTTATTTGGTACAATTTGGAACATGTATGAACTAACGTTGATGCAGGATGACAACATTTAGCATGTTGTCAAATTTTCAAGTTTATGAAAATTTCACTATATATAGTGAAATTCGCTAGCCCCCGGTCAAAGTCCAACCATATGCATGTTTACATGTCCAATTTTTGCATTTCCTAACCAGATATGAATTATATTTTTAGGTTTAGGAGTTTTCGGAAAATTTGAAAATCGTCTTGCGGGTCAAAACGGTGGACTGCCTCATTTTTAGGGTCTGACGGAACTGGCGGAACCCTAACAAAGGTTCCGCCAGTGCAATTTTCTGGGTACTCCAGATTTGGCCCAACGGAAACGGCGGCACCCTATAAAGGGTTTCGCCCGTGTAATCCGAGGGTTCCGTTGATTCACCTGAGAATTTTTTTAATCCGTTTTCAAATTTTAAAAACCCAAACTTCCCAAAATCAACCTTGTTTGTTAGAAACTCATTTCTTGTTAGTTTATAACATCATTAGGAGTCTTCTAAGAGCCTAAAACCAATAGGACTTACTTTCCCGCCAAAAACCAAATTAAACCATAACCACCTCAAGGAACCCTCACACATAAAGTAAGGAACCCTCTTAAAGGATCCTTCCAATCCGTGAATCATATTACCCCAACCAATTTGACAAGACAACTAGGCATTTAGTGCAAATCTTTGTCTTCTTACTCCATCTCTGATGAGTGCTCAAACACTCATCATTTTTGGTCAAATCTGAAACGCAAAACATCTGAAAACACGCAAAAACGCATCAAAATGTAGAAAATACCCAAGGATCGTGTTTTATGTGTCTCAAATGCAAAATGTTTAAAAACAAATGAAAAACGAACAAAGTTTGCATAATTGGCAGTTTCAGTCCCCCAACTTTCAAAAATTGGCAAAACTAGTCCCTGGAATTCAAAATTGTGGAGTTTTATCATTCAAGGTCCCTGAAATATTCTAAAATGTCAAAAATGATCCTTGAATGATTCTTTGGGCAAATTACAGAATAGGTCCCTGAACTTTTGGAAATTTACAAAAATGGTCCTTGGGATTTAAAAAATGAAAAATGGAATTTATGGTCCTTGTGTTATTGATGATTGGCAACATTGGTCCTTGCGAGCAAATTGGAGTGTGTACAGCTTCAACCCCTCAACTTTGGAGAAATTACATAATTGGTCCTTGTTACTTAATAAATCAAACGGACCCTTTATCATATTAACCCAAAAACAAACCCAAATCCAATCCATAACAAACACAAACCAAACAAAGCCCATTCTACCCCTTTTGTGTTTACCAGGCCCAAAGAAAAAAACAGCCCAACCCCCCTTTTATAAACTCCCCACCCCGTTTTTTATAAACCCTCACACCAGTCAAACTCCAGTCAAACAACCCAACCCCTTCTTCTCCCCCACGTGAAAGCTGAACTAGGTACACCATAACCATGCTTCCACCTCAACTTACCATTCCTTGTTCCACCAACCTAAGCTACAAGCCAAGAAGCATTAAATGCTTCTATAAACCCTCCAAGCAACCAGGGAAGTGGGTACAAGAGATTTGGCGCCAAAATTCTTTGAGTGGTCAAGATTGAATTCTATACATCCAATGGTTAGAATTGTTGCTGGGAAAGGTCAAGTGGGGTGCCCTAACCCTAATTGTCACATATAAAAGGAAAGAGAAGAGAGAAGCAGCCGGAGTGTTTTTTTTAGTAAAAGCTTCAGTATCATTTAATGTATTTCTTTTTCCAGTTGTAGATTGCTAGCTTAAAAAGGATTGTAGACCACATTTTCAGTGTATCTTTAAGTTTATTCAAGCGAATTTCAAGCTTTCTTTTAAAGAATTGCACCAAAGTGCCATTATTAGTTGAAGATTGTTGTTTTAATTTAAATGTTGTTAAAAGGCTAGTTGTTCTAGTGGTTCATTAAGCTCACCTAAGGTACACTTAGTAAGCTGTTTAAAAGCTTTCAAATTCATTTTTAAGCAGTTTAAGTTAAGAGAACAAAAAAAGATAACAAAAAAATACAAAAAATAGGTGATAAATCAAAAATCAGCGAAGAGCAGAAAGGGGCCAAGAGACTATGGTGCGTTGGGATGCATGATAGCATGGGCTGTGCCCTGTGGAATGGGCTGCTATAGGTGGGTTCTAAGTCCTGTGGTTCACTTGTTCTGAACCGTTGGATTAAATTGTAAGCTTTATTTTAAATTTTTGGAATTACGTTGAACAAGCTGTTTTTAGGCGTTGATTATCTCTTTGCTTGTTATTTGCCCCCCCTTTAAGTTTGGTGCTCTATTAGTAGGATTTCTTGTTGGATGTTGGCATGCTTGTTTATTATTTTTGCTTAGTTACCCAGTGTTCGAATTTTCATAGTCAATAATAGTATATTGAGTGATTCTAGGGTGTTTGATGCTTACCAGTGGTGTTTTTGTGGTTATGTCAGTTCATGATGATCATAGTAATATGCATCTGGTATATTAGTTTCATGGCTTATTCAGTCAAACACTTGAATATCTCAAAATCATTTTGTTAAAAGGGGTGTTTGGAAGAGTGCTGGCTTTACCTGTGTTAGTGTCGGTCTCCAAGTTGATTGTGAGTGTGTTTAGACATCGTTCCTTAGGTTCTTATTAGAGTAATTTGGCATAAAATCCAAGTTAGTCTTTTAGTGAGAAAGGTCAAATTAGCTGTGAATGCACACTTACGTCAAGTCCAGCTTTATTAGGTTTTCAATTTAGTAGATCCATATAAATAGTTCATTAGTTGTTAGATAGCATAATCAGCTTTCAACGTCATCTTAGAAGCATGCTTCAGTAAATCATCTAGGGACCCGTTTAAGAAGTTCATTTTAGTCAGAGAATTAATGTTCTTAAAAATGTCAAGGTGTTATGGTATGCAGTTTTTTGAATAAAAACTTAGAACTTTCGATGCTAGGATTAAATAGTGTAATTTAAAGATCTTCGTGCTTTTAGGAATTTTGAGAATCTTGCTGCTAAACTTCATTGAGGATTTTTGGTAATTTTTATTAAGGTGGTTTAACAGCTTATTTTCATGCTTCTTTTGGACCATTTTCTGAAAAGTTCCCCTGCTCCACAGAATTGACCCAATTTTCCTTAACTCAGTTCTTGATCATGTGTTGATGGTTTTTAGTGATTACTGTTGTTTTTGATAGACTCTTAGGTTGTTTTGTTAGGTTCATCTTTTGATCCCATTTTCTGCTTATCTTTGTGCTTATTTGTGCCCCCAAACTTTGCCATTTGGTCTGCTGTTGCTGCTGCTACTTTCTTGTTCCTGTTTGATCTTATTATTGTTCTTGATCTTGTAGTTGTTTTATGCCCTTTGTTGCTGTTAGTTGCTGCTTTTGTTGTTGTTTAAGTATTTGTACAAGCTATTGAGAGCCTTGGGCTTACTTAAGCTTATTCATCTTGCTTACTGCTGCTATTGTTCTTTTTTTTGTTGTTTGATGTTGTTGTTCTAGTTGTTGTTCTTGTTCATGCTCATGATATTGTTGTTATTATCTATTGTTGTTGTTTATTGCTGATTGTTGTTGATTTGTGGAGCTTATACAAGCATAAGCTTGTTTAAGCTCTTGTGGATTGCTGTTGGTTTGCTAGTCACAAAGAAAAGAAAAAAAAAGTGAAAACAGATTTTGACATTCAATCTGATCCTAAATCTGTATTTGTTGGTTGAATTTGCTTCTAAGTGCAGAGTTTGTTTTTGGATTTATGTTTGTTCTTGTGTTTGTGTTGATAAAACAGAAGCAAAGATATATAAAAAAAATAATAAAAAGTTTGCAAAAATGGGTGCCAAGGGATTCGAACCTTGGTCACCAGGTTCACAAACAAACGCCTCAACATACACACTCTGAACCATAAGCGCCCTAGGGACTTGCATTTGTTTTCTCCCAAATCTATTGTTTAACTACTTCAGTCCATTTTAGCCTAACAACTTATTTGAGCTTATTGTAGCTTATTTTCGAATTGGACCCTAACCTTTTATATTTTTCTTATTTCAGAAATAGTTTAAAGTATTTGATAACAAAGTTTCAGATTTATTAGAATAGTTTTAGCATTTATTTGGATTTAATTTAGTTAAAATAGATTTTAATTAATAATAAATAAATAAAAAGTCAAAAAAATAATTTTCTTTTTTTTTAAATTTCTTTTATCATTAGGATTGTAGAAAAGTAATTTTCATATCCGTAGGCTTAATATTGCTCATTTTTCACTTTTCATTTTGTACGTTGACGTTTATTTAAACGTAAACGTACGTTTGTAAGTTTTAAACGTTTTTAGGTAACTTTGCTTTACGTGCTTCTTCATATAGCTTCGTTTAGTCAATTTTATTCGTATTCACATAGTATAATCAATCATAACCCTTTCTCGTTCATAATCACTTGATCTCAAATTCGTTTTTGATACAATTCACTTCCTCGTTGGGACATAACGACCCAGGAATATTCTATACTCCTTGGATCATTGCATTGAGCCCTAAATGGCTTAACTTTTGTTGATCAAAACCTTGGTTGACTTTAGTTGACCGTTTCAGGAGCAATCAATCTCCTTCATTGGATTGACTTCCAAATGATGTGACAACCTTCATTACTCACCCAAATCATTAGAAACCTCAAAATTTCTATGGCCAAACATCAAATCCAAACACTACCTCCAACATTTCTTCCACCCTATAAATTTAAACCATTTTAGAACACCTCAAATCACACCATCACCATCAAAATCTCTTGTCTTAAGATCCTAAACCACATCCTTGACAATGACAAAGTCAACAATCACCTCTCAACCACCTCGACCCATTCGGAAAACCGCCCGAATTAGTGTCAAACCGCTATGGTCAAACCAAACCATCAACCTAAGCTCCTCATCTTCGGATGAATTCTCTTCACCCATAAAAAGTGAACACTTTTTAAACCTTGCATCCCCAACTCCATCACCCAAGGGAGCAAATGAACTCACAACTCCACCACCAACAAAATCACCCATAGACCCAACTCCACCAAGTGCACCAATCCAAACATCCAAAACCCCATCACCATCAACACTACCTCAACTTGAACCAATGGAGTTATTTGGGTCTCCTCCAACATCACCACATCCATTTGTCCAAGATCTCAATGATCTTCCACCTAGATCAACAAATCCACCACCTTTGACAAATGAAAAACCAAGCCCATTGTTTGACCACAATGAGCCTTTTGATCAAAATCCACCACCACAACAAGCCTTCAACCAACCTAAACCATTGTTATTTCACCCTATTTTCAAGGATATTCATGGTCCTCTATATGGAGAACCCAACTTTGAAAATCTTGATCACCCAAGTCCACCACATTCACAACCCCAACTCTTTGAGTCTTTTCTTCCTTCTTATGACGAAATTCAAAGAATGGTTGAAAACCACCTCCACCAAGCAATGGACTTGCAAACCACATTGCTTGAATCCATTTCAAACCCCTCCTCCAACCAAGAAACCAACCTACCTCCACCACCATCATCAAATGACCCACTTCCACCCACTCATCACCATACTTGCTCACAATGTGAGCAAATGGTCAAATTAGGTGAGGACATCAAAACATTCCTTCACCAATTTCAAAATGAGACCCGCTTCGCCACACAACACATCCTAGAACGTTTGGATGCCCTTTCCCATCCAAACCAATCCTAGAGCACTTTTGGAGGCCTTTTGCCCCATTTTAGGAAGTGTTGAAAGTCTTCTACTTATAGAAGTAGGATTTTATTTTTATCTTATTTCTTGGTTATTTTTAACTTTTATTTTTATTTTTAGAAGTAGGAGTGTAATTTCATCTCTTGTCTTTTGACCTTTAGAAAGTCAAAATTTTACTTGAAATGATATCTTCTACTACTACCTTATTTTCATTAATGGTTAATCATATATGAGTTGTGATTGTGGTTGATTATATTCTCATAATATGTGGTGAGTACATGCTTGTTTATGTATCGTTATCACCAACTAACCATTTTTTTGTAGGTTCAAAATCCATGTTTCCCATCTTGGCACTCCTATTAGGGGGAGTATTGACCAAGGGGGAGCAAGTGCATTGTTCCGCTACGCTACTCTTCTTTTTGTTTCGACAAAAAGGGGGAGAAACATATCTAAACTTAGTAACTTAAAATGATTTTCATCAATTAAGTAAAACAAGTTTGATATAACATTTTTTTTAAGCTTTAACACTAAAATTTGTGAGTTACTTAAAAACAAAGTTTATGTTTTGTCATCAACAAAAAGGGGGAGATTGTTAATACAAATATCGCCTAAAAACGTTATTTATATTTTACGATCTTTGCTAAGTTTTGTTAATGACAAAGTGTAAACTTTTGTTTTTAGTAAAACATGATTTTAGTTTTAAAGTCTTGCATAACTAGATTTTTGCTACATTTACATTTCATATAAAACACAACATTTTTCATATTTCTTAAAATAGAAATGTCACATCCCATTTATGGTAAGTTTTGTCATCATACATTTATGGAAAGATTGTGTGGTTGACTAAACATAGATCTCTTACACAAGGTTTGTGTGTTTGACTCTCCATAGGTTTCTTACACAAGTTTTGTGTTTGACCAAGTATTTATGTGATGTGACTTTGGATGGTTTGGCAAGTTATGGCAAAACATACTGTCAGACCTGGCGGAACCCTCGTGGTACACGGGCGGAACCCTTCTGAGGGTTCCGCCATATCCGCCAGGCTTGATGGTTGTTTTGCTATAAATACCAAACCATTTGCTAGCATTTTTCTTTTATCACTTCTCATCATATTTTGCACATACATTCATATCTTTCATCTAACCCTTTAACATCTCATTGTTGTGAAGATTCTTTTGTAGCAAAGAAGTTCACAAGTACATATAAAGTTACAAGTATTCAACTCAACGTTGCAAGACTTGTTAGCTTAGCATCGTGTAGACTTTGTGTAGTTTACACTTCATTTGATTGTGTGTTATAAGTTGTGATCGGTTAGTATTTTAGGCCTTAAAATACATAGTGTGACGGGAGTGGTTGTACCCTTGTAAAAGAACCAAACGGGAGTGGTTGTACCCTTGGTAAAGAACTCGACATCTAGCTTAGTGTCGGTAAACTTGTAAGCGACGTGTAAGGTTTTCTCCGCCGGATAAAGGAGCTTGTTGACTAGTGAAAGAAACTCTCGAGTTGGATACTCGGGGCGTGGACGTAGGGCAAGGAAAATAGAGTTCCTTGTAGCCGAACAATGATAAACAATCGTGTTATGGTTTGATCGTTTCTTTCCTTATACTTGCATATTGTGTATTGTCTTTGTGTTCATATCTTTGATTTAACGGAAAGTTTCAAAAGATAATTAAACTAAGAACGGGTAAACTATTCAACCCCCCTTCTAGTTTTCCACAAGTTGTATGACCATTCTTTAAACATTAATCACCATATGGTCTATTCGAGCAAGGATAAGTAGATCCACTTGAAGATTGTACGAACATGGAAGAGACGGAACCATGTCATAGAGAATGATCAAAACCAAGACGATTTCTCTTCTTCAAAAGATAAGGCGCACTGAATCGTACACCTTTCTTTTCATTGAAGAACGGGGCCTGAAGTGTTGTCAGCAGACACCATAATGATGAAATTAAGAACCGAGGCTTGAACTGAATTTTCCAAACATCATAGTCTTTGAAGAACGAGGCTTGAACCATTGTGTTCAAACGTCATAATGATGAAGAACGAGGCCTGAACTGATGTATTCAGACGTCATAGTCATTGAAGAGCGAGGCCTGAACTGATGTATTCAGACGTCATAAAGCACATGCATCAACATCAACATTCCAAAACTCTTGAAGCTGAAGAAACGATTGCTTTAGGCCTCCATACTTTGAGTTTTGTCATATAGTGAATGATTGATGTACCTGCAACTGAGTAAGGATTACCTGCACTAACATCACAAACTTGATCGCATATATATGGGTTAGTGACAACAGTATCCAAACCCTTAGGGGTTTCACGGTCAACCATGGTATTGCCATTAGTGAGCAACTTTCTGGTAGGTAACCACTTAAGTCCGACGTTCTTAAAAATTCTACCAGTTGGCATCCACTTTTGGCAAGATCTAGGATTGTTAAGCTTCTTATGCATAGTGGAAGGCTTATCGATATTCCTAGTCTCAAAAGATTTAGCAGTTGGTATCCACCTAGGAGCAGTTTTAGGTTTGTTTTGCTTCATATGCATTCTAGATGACTTACTATAACTCCTAGACTCAGCAGGTTGCACCTTAGCAATGTTCCTCAATAAACAAGGAGGCACCATACGAGGTTGTGAACCTAAGATTCCATCCTTATGAAGTAGTGCCCTTTTCCTAGCCTTCTCTAGATCATTGTTCTTATCCAAGTCATTTATATTATAAGAATCTCGAATCTTAATGCTTGGTTTTGACTCTGTTTTCGAACTAATCCTAGAGGAGCTGGGAGCAGGAGTAGCTACATGTTGAGGTTTAGCAGAACTAGAAGCAATAATCTTAGGCCAATAATGTGGAGTGACTGGTTTTGTCAAAACTTGTTCCGCATCAACTTGGGAGGCAAACCGTGTTTTTGAAAATTTTGGTCGTTCAGATCTATACGCAGTCGGTTGTCTAACAACTGATTGGTTTCTATTCGATTGTAAACCTGGTTTCCCCAAGATTGATGGTTTTGCAAACTTAGTGTTCACACTATTTCCTGTTGCTTTTCTTAGCTCGTTTTTTAATGCTGTAATTGTGAAACCCTTATTCATAAGTTGAGCTTTGAATTCATCATTTTTGCCAATCAAAGAGGTTGTTTGCTCAATATTCTTAGTTTTCATTTCTTTGATTGAATCACTCAGTTCTTTGCAATGAATTTTCAAAGACTCATTTTCATCAAGTAATTTAGCCACTTTTTGTTCAAATTCAATAGCATCACAATCATGTTTAGCCTTAACTTCACTACACATATCACACATCTCAGTAACACGTTTTTTCAGGTTGTTGATTGTCAAGTTCTTGGTTTCTAGCTGATCTTTCAAATCATTAATCATAAAGTATTCACGGAAATCAGGAAGTTCCGGATTTTTACATGGTTGATTAGTTTGAAAACTTTCTTCCTTTTGTTGCATTGCGATTTCAAGTGAAATACAATGTTTTTCAAGTTGCAAAAATCTCTTTGAAAGTTCATTAAAAGTTTCTTTATCAACCATATCATTTGATTTAAAAGCATCAGCCGTCAACACAGAACTTAACAATTTATCACGTTCAGCATCCTGATCACTTTCTCCCCCTTTATGACTCATATTTGTTGAATTAGACATGGTATTGCTATCAGTCTTTTCCAACAAATTTGTGTCATAAGTGAGTTTGATTTGATCAGTATGCTCCCGTTCATTAGAGAGCACATTATGTTGAACAGTTAAGGGTACCTCAGCACATGACATTTGTTCATTAACCGGTCTAAAATCAGCATCCATGCCATGGGTGACTAGAGTCACTGAACTGCTGGTAGTGTCAAGCTTATCAGTCTCTGATCCTTTACGCATCGTGACACCTAACCCAACATCCAAAGCTTTACCCGAATCGTCAATACCATCACATGATTGTACCAGAGATCCCTTCACTTTGTCGTCATCCAAACGTCTGTGTTGTGCTCTTTCCTCAATGAACGCCTTAACATCACCCATGAGTTGGATGAGTGTATCTCTGAACGTGTCAACCTCAATTCCCGTGTGATCAGCAAAGCACCTTTTAGTCATCTCACTGTAATGGTCATACTCCAGAGTGAATTTTGAATCAAAGAATACTTGGAGTTGTTTGTTAATCACACAAAGAGCAGCCATGGATCCAATTTTTGAAGATTCTTCTTGGTCAAGTTGTTGTTGTAATTGATCTAAGTAAAGAATCATTGTGTCTGTGAAAGTCTGAACATCTTGACCAAAGAGTGTTTCAAATGCACGTTCGAATCCCCTTTTGAAACCATTTCCCTTTAAGAGTACCGAGAGGTGTGAATGAAGTTGTCGGAAGCATTCTATGGAGCTTTTCTCTGCGTTATTGAACAATTTATGTGGCTGAAGAAACTCTTTCTCTTGAGAACTCGAGCATGAGGATTCCATTGTAGTTGATCCAGATTCAAAACCGGTAGTCTGTTGTACTTCGTTGGAAATCTTATGGTCATCCATCATGTCGTACAATTTGAGTATATCAGAGATGACCGAATCTGACTTAGTCGACATGATTGTGAAAGTGCACGGGATTTTACAATTCTATGATTTAAACCGAGAAATAGATTCTTTCGCGGGATTTTACAAAATCAAGAAAAAACCGTGAGAAGATGCTAAGTACTTTAGTGATAGAGTGTGAGATGATAAACTTTGCAAGGTATAGTAAGTTATCTAAGTTTAGTCACAACAAGTCAAATCACACCAAGTCAAATCACAATTAGTCAAATAAGAATCAACTCGCAACGTCAGATTGTAATTGGACAAGTTGTAACAACTCAAATCGCAACCAATCTCAAATCACAGAACTATTCAACTTGCAGCGTATTGTCAACTCACAACAACTTGATCACCTATCAGTGAGTTATCAACCAGCTGTGTGATTTGGTTTGGTTGATGCAAGTTGCAATGGTGAAATTATGGTCTGAGAACTTAAAACCTCAATAACTTCACTCCGGAGGTGATTTGGGCCTCGAAAAATTCGTTTCACGACTTCGTGGTGAAACCTCACAATATTCAGCCTGTTCCGTTTTGACAGGTATTTCGCTGAAAACGGAGTTACGATTCAAAAGTTATGGCCGTTTGAAGTTTTAACGTAAAAAGTCAACTTTGGTCAAACCGCTAGAATCTGGTCAAACCGTTGGAATCTGGTCAAACCGCTAACAAGTGACCGCTGACAGATCTAACCCCTGACAGAAACTAACCGCTGACAGAAGATAACCGCTGACAAAAGTAACCGCTGACAGAGTAACCGCTAGTAAGTAAATCGCTGAAAAGTAAACCGCTGAAAAGGTAACCGCTGACAAAGAAAACCGCTAGAGGAACTAACCGCTGGTANTACAATGTTTTCAAGCTGTAAAAATCTTTTTGAAAGTTCATTAAAAACTTCTTTATCAACCATGTCATTTGATTTAAAAGCATCAGCCGTAAACACAGAACTTAACAAGTCATCACGTTCAGCATCCTGATCGCTTTCTCCCCCTTTATGACTCATATTTGTTGAATTAGACATGGTATTGCTATCAGTATTTTCCAACAAATTGGTGTAATAATTGAGTTTAATTTGATCAGTATGCTGACGTTCATTAGAGAGCACATTTTGTTGAACAGTTAAGGGTACCTTAGCACATGACATTTGTACTTTAACCGGTCTAAAATCAGCATCCATGCCATGGGTGAATAGAGTCACTGAACTGCTGGTAGTGTCAAGCTTATCAGTCTCTGATCCTTTACGCATCGTGACACCCAACCCAACATCTAAAGCTTTTCCCGAATCGTCAATACCATCACATGATTGTACCAGAGATCCCTTCACTTTGTCGTCATCTAAACGTCTGTGTAGTGCTCTTTCCTCAATGAACGCCTTAACATCACCCATGAGTTGGATGAGTGTATCTTTGAACGTGTCAACCTCAATTCCCGTGTGATCAGCAAAGCACCTTTTAGTCATCTCACTGTAATGGTCATACTCCAGAGTGAATTTTGAATCAAAGAATACTTGGAGTTGTTTGTTAATCACACAAAGAGCAGCCCTGGATCCAATTTTTGAAGATTCTTCTTGGTCAAGTTGTTGTTGTAATTGATCTAAGTAAAGAGTCATTGTGTCTGTGAAAGTCTGAACATCTTGACCAAAGAGTGTTTCAAATGCACGTTCGAATCCCCTTTTGAAACCATTTCCCTTTAAGAGTACCGAGAGGTGTGAATGAAGTTGTCAGAAGCATTCTATGGAGCTTTTCTCTGCGTTATTGAACAATTTATGTGGCTGAAGAAACTCTTTCTCTTGAGAACTCGAGCATGAGGATTCCATTGTAGTTGATCCAGATTCAAAACCGGTAGTCTGTTGTACTTCGTTGGAAATCTTATGGTCATCCATCATGTCGTACAATTTGAGCATATCAGAGATGACCGAATCTGACTTAGTCGACATGATTGTGAAAGTGCACGGGATTTTACAATTCTATGATTTAAACCGAGAAATAGATTCTTTCACGGGATTTTACAAAATCAAGAAAAAACCGTGAGAAGATGCTAAGTACTTTAGTGATAGAGTGTGAGATGATAAACTTTGCAAGGTATAGTAAGTTATCTAAGTTTAGTGACAACGAGTCAAATCACACCAAGTCAAATCACAATTAGTCAAATAAGAATCAACTCGCAACGTCAGATTGTAATTGGACAAGTTGTAACAACTCAAATCGCAACCAATCTCAAATCACAGAACTATTCAACTTGCAGCGTATTGTCAACTCACAACAACTTGATCACCTATCAGTGAGTTATCAACCAGCGGTTTAATTTGGTTTGGTTGATGCAAGTTGCAATGGTGAAATTATGGTCTGAGAACTTAAAACCTCAATAACTTCACTCCGGAGGTGATTTGGGCCTCGAAAAATTCGTTTCACGACTTCGTGGTGAAACCTCACAATATTCAGCCTGTTCCGTTTTGACAGGTATTTCGCTGAAAACGGAGTTACGATTCAAAAGTTATGGCCATTTGAAGTTTTAACGTAAAAAGTCAACTTTTGTCAAACCGCTAGAATCTGGTCAAACCGTTGGAATCTGGTCAAACCGCTAACAAGTGACCGTTGACAGATCTAACCGCTGACAGAAACTAACCGCTGACAGAAGATAACCGCTGACAAAAGTAACCGCTGACAGAGTAACCGCTAGTAAGTAAACCGCTGAAAAGTAAACCGCTGAAAAGGTAACCGCTGACAAAGAAAACCGCTAGAGGAGCTAACCGCTAGTAGCAAACCGCTGAAATAGTACAAAGTACAGCATTATGTTCGCTGACACAGTGTACTAACCGCTGACACTAACCGCTATAATCCCAAACTAACCGCTGCCAAGAACAAGTTACCGAGGAGAAAACCGCTGCCAAGAAAAATGGTCCAAAATCACTCGTACACTTCACAAAATTAAGATCTAGCCAAACTAACTTATAAACTAGATGAATCTAACCCTTCTAATCCAAGAAGTACAAGAAATAACACAAGAATCACATAGAACAAGTTCTAATATGAATAAAACCTTCCTAAACTAGTAGAAACCAAAACAAACCATACACCACAAGTCCTACAATCCCTAGGATGTAACCATGGCTCTTGATACCAATTGTAGGATACTAAATAAGCTTACAAACATGTATAGATCATGTGGTTTGGTTCGTTTACATGTAAGAAAGAAAGAAAGAAATGTAGAGAGAGAAAGAAGTTGAAGCCTTGAGAGAAAACCAAAAAAAAAAAATAGATTATGAGAGAAGGCTTACCCTCTCCAAGGATGGAGAGGGCTTATATGTACATGGGTTTTGCCACTAGGGCGTGCCACTTGGGCTGCAGATCAGGTATACAGTGGGTAAAGACCCGTCCTTCTTCCGCGAACTAATCTACTTCTAAACTACGTTTAACTAACTATTGTAACTACTACGAGCTAATCAATGCTTATTCATATCTGGGGTGACAGAATCTTTCTTATACAAAAAGCGTATTCCTAACACTGGAGAATACAAGCTGAGTGATGTTATGTCACCCGGTTATTTCAGAGCTTGAAAAATTATGGATGACGGATAGGAGTAGCAACATACGCTCCTAATTTTATTTTTCTCGTTTTTATTTTTTTTTTCTTTTCTATGTTATTTTCATCATTTGAATAAAATGTACCAAAACATTATATCCTGAAAAATTAAGGAATGTTTTGATGAATGAATGAATATAATGAAGTTTGATTATATGTGGATTGAACATTTTTACGTATGCATGTTAGTTAAAATTGTTAACTGTGGAAAAATTTGCAGTAAGTACGCCGTACTTGGGGTCAAGTACGCCGCACTTTTGAGCGGGACTATAAATATGACTTGAAATCTTTCATAACTCACAACGTTTTCACACACAACATCGAGAGAAACTGCTACCCTTTTGATCAAAATTTCCACGAAAGATCTTTTCAAAGAAAATCAATCCACATTATCATGTCTTCGGTATGTTTATCCATTTTGTTTAATTTCTTTACAATTTTATTTCGTAATTTTAGGGTTTATATTTTTTTTGTGATATGTTTTAGATTTTTTTATTTTGATTAATATGTTAGAATAAGTGGAACTTATAGGACTACCCAATTTCATGGACGAAAGTTTTGCGAATGATTGAATCGAATTAGGGTTAGGGTTGTTAGCCTTGATCACTATTTTTGCGAAGATAGAAATTTGAATATGCTTATTTGATCTAGGAGAGATTAAAATGGAATGTTAAAAAAGATTTCGGATTTAAGGAGTTGAAAATTATGGGAATTATGCCTAAATGCTTAAACCTAAGATAAGAACTGCTTATTTTTAGGGGTTTTTAAGAAAACAATGAAGAAAAACTGTATCATGAGTTTGAAAACATAGTTTTGTTGGCAAGATAATTTAGAATAGGGCTGAGCATACCCGACCGAAACCCGATTAGCCCGACAAACCGACCGACCCAAAATAGGACCGAAACCGAACCGACATCATACGGGTCGGGAGTCGGTTGTAATATTGTGCTTGTGTCGGTATCGGGTCGGGTCGGTATCAAAACCGACGGCAGCCCGTTATAGCCCGAGTGGCCCGATTTCCATTTAGGTTTAGTAAAAGAATGCGCCTACATCCTCAATATCTCACACCCCTTCTTTGTTTGTTTCACATTTTCAGTAAAAAAACAAGCGCAGATAATTAGAAGAAAGCTTATATGGATCAATCTCATCTAAAAAACACAAGGGGTGAATCAATATCATCTTCTCTACCAACATACGAATCATTCTCAACTCAACAAAACAATATAATGGAAGTAAGTATTTACTATCATCTTTGTTGTCGATTGATAAATGTTGTGATATAAATGTTGTGAATAAATGTTGTGATATAAATGTGGTCGACTTGATTCAACAGCCATTAGTTCATGAATATTGGGGTTTATTCAAAACATTAATTATTTTGGACTTTATTTCTTTGTTCATGATATAAATGTGGTCGACATCATACTTCATCGTTTATTGACATAAATGTGGTCGACTTGAACCGAAATAAAGTCACTTGAATATTGAATATTGATTCGACAGTCATTAGTCCATGAATATTGATAATGATTTGACAGTTAGTATATGTAATAATGATTTGACAGTTAGTCTATGTTATTTACACTTTTAAAGTTAGTAACTTAGTATATGTAATACTCCGTAACAGTTAGTAATGATTTGTTTTAATGTGTTTGTTTAGGATCAACCAATAGACGTTGAGAATGTTGAATGTGATGATAATAAACGGAAAAGGAAGGCCCCACCTAAACCAAGGAAAACGACCTCCGAATGTTGGAAATACTTTGATCCAAAGATGGAAGCGGATGACGATGGGACAATCATTAAGTGGGCGTATTGCAAATGGTGTCCCGCGGTTTTCAAAGCCGATTCTAGATTACATGGTACGCGACAATTGAATACCCATTATAAGAATTGTAATGATAACCCCGATATTGAGAAATTTAGGAAACAAAGAAAACTAGCCTTTAAGAAAAATATTGGGGAGAATGATGCGGGTGGTAGTAGCATGGGGACTTTAGAAACATGGAAGTATGATGAAAAGGATATTAAACAATCGTTGATTGAGTTAATTGTGCTTGCCGAGCTTCCGTTTAAGTTTGTAGAACACCCGGCATTCATTAAATATTCCGCGAAAATGCAACCTAGATTTAATTTGCCCTCCCGTTTTACTATTGCTAGGGATATTTCTAAGTTTTATCTTGAGGAGAGGAAGAGCCTATTGAATTTCTTAAGCAACAAGGACACCACCGTTCATTTAACCACGGATACGTGGACTTCTAGTTGTAAAAGAATGAATTTTATGGTTTTAACGGCCCACTTTATAGATGATGATTGGTTGATGCATAAAAGAATAATTAATTTTAGACCAATTCATAGCCATAGAGGGGTTGATATTGGTAGGGCACTTTTGGAATGTATAAACGGGTGGGGTATAAAGAATGTTATGACCATTACGGTTGATAACATTGCTTCAAATGACAAAGCTCTTGAATACTTGGTAGAAAATTTACCCGATAAGTATGATGGTGGTAAACATTTTCACATAAGATGTATGGCTCATATTTTAAACCTAATTGTCAAAGATGGTCTAAAAGCATTCAACAAGGAAGTGGATAACATAGCCATGGCCGTCAAATACATAAAACATTCGAGCCAAAGAGTTGCTAACTTTAAAGAAAGTGTTGAAAAGACTTGTACTTCAAAGAAGTTTTTGGTTTCCGAATGCTCTACAAGATGGAATTCCACACATGATATGTTGAAAACCGCTATTGATTTAAAAGAAGCTTTTTTTGATTATGATTTTAATAACTCTTCTTTTGCTCGAGACCTTGAGGAAATACCTAAGCGGGTTGATTTTGAGGTTTGTAGAAAGGTAGTTTCATTTTTGGAAAAATTTAAGGAAACAACCAAACTTGTGTCAAACGTATCATGTCCCGTAGCTCATTTGTGGTTTGGAGAGGTACTTGGTATTGATAAGCATCTTCGTGAGTGGCAAAATGTGAATGCTTCTTTTTGTGTAATGGTTGATGAAATGAGAAAAAAATATGACAAATATTGGGGTGATTACAAAAAAATCAACCATTATATGTACTTTGCCGTTATCTTAGATCCCACAATGAAGTCGGATATGATTGAAATTGGGTTTAGACATTTGATAGAAAATGGTTGTGTACCCATGGAGGTCGATAACGAAGGTGAGACATTTTTAAACGACGATGAAGTATGTGAGAAAATGGTTAAGAAGGTTGAGAAGGATATGAGACTCTTGTTTAACATGTACAAAGAAAAATATGGCACCAAGGAGGGAAGTGATTTACCAAAAGCAACGTCGAGTCAAAATACTAACACAACTCGTCGTCGTTGTAATTCTTTCTTTCAAGAGAAAGTTGGAAGTAAGTGTAGCGTGGTTGAAGATGAGTTGACCAAATATCTTAAAGAACCACGTCTTGAGCTAGAGGATAACGAAGACTTCGACCTACTTAATTGGTGGAAGTTAAATAGTCCAAGACTTCCAATCGTATCAAAGATGGAGAAAGGTAATTACTTATGTTTTATTATTAAATTTTAGATATATTTGTTTTTTTTTTTATTAAGTCATGTTTTTTTATAACTTTGTTTTAGATATCTTGTGCATCCAAGTATCCACCGTTGCTTCCGAATCCGCCTTTAGCGCGAGTGGTCGTGTTTTGGACCCGTATAGGAATTCTTTATCACCTAGCATTGTAGAGGCTTTGGTGTGCACACAAGATTGGAATCGTACATCAAGTAGAAACATCACTTTGGATACGTTAGAGGATTTAATGAAAGACGACGAGCTTGCCAAAGGTAAACTATTTATATATAAGTTTATTGGTTATTTTGGTTATTTATATACGTTAGAGGATTTATGTTGTCAATTTATCATGTTTTTTTCTAGAAATTCAAGACGGATTAGACAAACAAAAAGGAGAACTTGGATATGATTCAAGAATGTTGTGATTCAAGAATGTTGAACACTTGAACTTGTTGTCGTATTTGGTTGCTTATTTGAACACTTGAACTTGTGATTTGTGATTTGTATTTCTATTTTGTAAGTTGGCTACTGTAAGTTGAATTTGGAATTTGGCTACTGTAACTTGAATTTGGCTACTGTAAGAATGTTGCTACTCATTTTTAGAATGTTGCTAGTTGGCTACTGGAATTTGGCTACTGTGATTTGTGATTTGTATTTCTATTTTGTAACTTGGAATTTACACAGGTCTGCTGGAATTTGGAATTGGGCTGAGGTTTGCTAGTTTGCTGGATTGGGCCCAGACACAAAATCGGGCCACTGTTGCAAATCCCGAATATCGGCCCGATTAAACCGATAGTTACCGACCCGTCCCGACTATTATTCGGTTCGGGAGTCGGGTTGAGTTTTCCAAGTTATTCGGTATCGGTATTTCGCGGGTCGGGCCGGGTCGGGATCCGGCCCGATGCTCAGCCCTACTTTAGAATCAAATATTTCGCGCCCTTAATGCTATGTGCGCCGGTTTTCAGATCTGAACCGCCGTACTTACATTTTAAACTAGCTAGTACGCCGTACTTGTTGCCAAGTACGTCGCACTTTTTTCCTGAATTCAAGACAGAATGTTTGAGATGAGAATATTGAAAGAGATTTAGACATATGTGTGCACTAACAGCTAATAATCTTGTGTCCATGGACTATTTTTATTTGCAGGTAAGAACCAGATGAGCTATTGAGAGAGAAAAGAATAAAAGAGAGACTAAATATCGCCGCAATTTAAGATGGAATGGAGTTACAAGAGAGGAGAAGAGGGAGTTTAATGACAAACTGATGAAGATAGTGGACAGGGATATTGACATTCCCAGGATCGTGCACTGGAGAGTCATGAGAAACTTAGGCTGTGAGAAAGACCTTGAGAATATGTTGTTGGTTAGAGTAGTATTCCCTGATGAAGTTGTGGATTCATTTATGTGGAAGAAGGCTGTGGAGATCAAAGAATCTATGTACAAGGAGTGGTGCTTAGAGTTTTTCAGTTCTTTGAGAGTTAAAAGAGAAATGAGTAATAATGAGATTTTGACTGAAGAAATAATGAAATTTAAGCTTGGTGGAAAGGGATATTCTGTTACATTGTGGGAGTTTGGGAGAATGCTTGGAGTATACTCTGATGAGGAGTTGAGTGATACTAAATTTAGGAGTTTAATCATGAGAGGAGAAAGAGTGAGGAAGAAATTTGATGGAGATGAGTACTGGAAGGAAATTAGTAGAGAAGATGTGAGGGTTTATGGAAAGAAAAGAGTGGAAAATTAAGAACCCCATGTTACAAATCATTCACAAAATCTTGGTCAAATCTATTTTTCACAGATTATGAGCAATATGTTCTTGATGATGATCTATGGATTCTTCATGCATTTGACAGGAAACACCCTTTGTCCCACCTGAATGTAGTCTGGTTGATAGCTCAGTACCTGAGGAATGTGGCTGTGATACCTGGGGGAACAAGAATATGTTGTGGGCATTTGGTCACCAGGATGGCAAGGAGCTTGGGTTTGTTGAATGAGGAAGATATGGGAATGTTGGAAAGGAAGGTGAATGCAGGAGCTGTAGGAATCAAGAGCTTGGATTACTTGAGGAGAAAGGAGACAGGGAAACTGATGGTTTTTCCAGAGGTCGTGGAAGAGGAGCCTTTGGATGCTTGGTGACACCACCACCACAGATCAGCATTATCAACAACAACAGGAACAACAGCAGCAACAATGAAACCGCCGCCCAATATCTGGTGTGCGGCGTACTTGGGTTGGAAACCAGGGATCTGGTTGTTTTAAAACAATTTCAAACATTTTATTCGTATGGTCTGTAACAAATGCCTCTGTTGGCATTCAAAACAATTCATGATGATATCTGGTAAAACAAAACAATGGTAATCGGGTAAGATGGAACAATAACTATAACTATCTATATATCTATATGCATAACTAAGTAATAATAATATATCTAATCTTTTTGATTATATTTGTTTGCTTGTTTTTGTTTGTTTTGTTTATGAAGATGTGCAGGTTCGAATTTAGTACGAAGGCTTCAATTATGCTTCGTACAATTTTGCTAAATTCGTCCTATAGTAAAGTAACTCATTCCAATTTCTCTATTTTATTTATATTCTGTCACATTGAGGACAACGTCCATAATAAGTATGGGGGGTGAGATAAATTGGAATGATTAAAAAAAAGATTTTAAAGGAAATGTGCGACGGTTTTGCAACTTGGTGCACCGCACTTATTATATAATGTTTAAAATAATAATAATAATAATAATAATAATAATAATAATAATAATAATAATAATGTTGGGGTATAAAAGATCAAAGTACTGCTAGATATCAAAGTGCTGCTCTTCAAAGTACTGCTGAAGTATTAAAGTCAAAGTACTGCTAATGATCAAAGTACTGCTCGTTGATAAGTCAAAGTACTGCTCGAAGATAAAGACTGAATATATTATTAGAATTAGAATATTATGTAATCTAGAATATTCTATAGTTAGGGATTGTATACTTGTCGTTCAAGTTATGTAAACCGACTAGGGTTTTCCTTGTGCCTATAAAAGGATCCCTAGGTTGGCATTAGAGATAAGAGAGTTTTACGAATACGATTTAGAGAAGTTAGAGTTGTAATAGTCTGCATTCTACAATCAGATTTAAGGTGTTAATATAATCAAAGTTTGGTTAATTCTTCTTAGCTTTGTTAAGTAATTCCGCATACTTAATAGAGTAATTCAGTGTTTCGTTGTTAGTACATTAGGATTTATCCAAGGCTACTAAACCCTTAACAAGCTATATAATAGTTTGGTCAGAGTATAACGATCCAACAAGTGGTATCAGAGCTTGTGTGGAAACTCTGATTAAGAAGAAACCCTAAACCCTAAACCTTAAACTAAATCAACTCAACAAAGATGTCAAC
>LBNU01014743.1:27545-44443 GCA_014162995.1 Artemisia annua
ATTCTTCTTAGCTTTGTTAAGTAATTCCGCATACTTAATAGAGTAATTCAGTGTTTCATTGTTAGTAGATTAGGATTTATCCAAGGCTACTAAACCCTTAACAAGCTATATAATAGTTTGGTCAGAGTATAACGATCCAACAAATAATAATAATAATAATAATAATAATAATAATAATAATAATAATAATAATAATAATAATAATAATAATAATAATAATAATAATAATAATAATAATAATAATAATAATAATAATAATAATAATAATAATAATAATAATCGAGTTAAATCATTTAAGCTAATTCGACTCGGAATTGATAACGTGCTAGCATATTCATAACCATTACCACTAAAATGTGAGGAATTTTCAGCCTAATGCCCTTTTTAAAGGCTTGTTTCTTTGTTTATGAGTGTGCCGATGTTTTATTTATTCTAGAACTTGTGCTTAAAATCTTTACGAGACCGTTGTAAGATCACATTCATGTGATATAAGTAATTTTAAATGATAAGAGGCAAACTTAGGATTTACACCAAATAGCCATTCAATAAAAATATATTAGTAATCATATCGATTATCTAATTTCCAATATAAAAACCTTTTGTAGCACTTATCTTTAGTGCTAGATACCACTAGAACAACATTCTGAGCCAATCTATTCGTTTCTTACATCCACTATAAGAAAAAGAATATATATATACATACACTTTAGCCTTCTAAACCTATAAACCTTGTTGGAAGTCCAAAGAAAAAGAAAAAGAAATAATTGCGGATTATGCTATTTTGAATGAAATGCGAAGGTTGCAAACTTCTAGTTTTGATTGCAGTGGTGTGTTTATCGTAAGTATGGGGGAAAACCAAATATTTCCCAAGAAAACAAAAGAAAAAAAATATATGTACGAGAAAGAATAAAGTGTTGGCGAAAAATGTGCCAAATGGAGATCGTTATTACAAGAAAATGGACTTTCAACTTATTATTATTTTTTTTAGAAACAATTTCACTATATAAATCCCATGCCTAATCCATACCCATATTATTACCTTTAGCCTAACGTTATAACCCGAATAAAAGTCCTATTTGATGAAATTTACTTGGTGCTTACACCATATCGGCGAAGTTTAGTTTTTTGTACAAGCCTATGGTAATTTATTCAACATGTTTGAGCAACTGAGTGTGATTCTTTTATACCCGATATATGAGTGTGAGTGAATTATACTTTTCACCTTCGTGAGATGCCTAGTCGCGTTATTTTGGCTTATGATTTCTTGATAAGATAAAAATAAAAATATTTTTAAAAATTGCTTGAAGGCAAGCAATAGTTAAGTATGGGGGATTTGATAACGCTCTAATTATATATATTTATTCCATCGATTATATATCATTTATCTATTATATTATATAGAATATCACGTTATTTGTGTAGAATTGGTACTAATCTGGTTGCAGGATAGAACGAAAGAAGAAAGTCAGAAATACCACTAAAAAGACGATAAAGTGACAAGTATAAGAAAGGAGGGACTTGAAATGAAAATATACAAGTATGAAAGACCCAAGTACGCCGGTCTTAGGACTGTGTGCGGCGTACTTGCTTGGCGAGTAAATGAGATTGAATATATGCGAAGTACGGCGTACTTTCTACGAAGTGCGGCGCACTTACCTTACCAGTTACAAAACAGAGTTATTGTTTGCATTCATTGTGAGGCCGATCACTTGTCCTTATTTACTGAATATTGGAGTTGAATTAGGTCAAGATGTGCCTATAAAAGCTAAAGTACGAAGCAGAGAAAAGGAGGCAACAGCAAAGAGAAGTAGGGAAAGTATACGAAGTGAGATTGGTGAACTCATACCAAGTTCACCATATCGGGGTCGAGGTTGTGATTCTATTGCTGTGACAGAGTGTAGGAGAACGAGCCTAGAGAGTTATCTCTGTGAAATCATTTGTTCTTTCGTTGTAATCACTTTGGTACACTTTTCTACTTTGTCGAATTGAATTATGAAGTTTATGAAATTCATGTTGAATGATATGTATTTTGTTACTACAATAATGGAGTAGTCGTTATTATGTTTATTTGGATGATATAGTTATATGGTTGTTTGTAATGTAATGTACGCTCGCTATTTGATACTCTGCTTAAGTTTAATTGATGAGATTATGCTTGGATCATTTTTGGATGTTTGATGTATCTCTGTGGTAGTAGTAGGTCGAAAGGGTCTGCCATTTTGGTATTATTTCAAGGTGTTTGTCTATGGCAACTTGGTGTTAACCTTGTAGAAATTGGTCGACAAAACATTTACCAACCCATCCATGATCTTGTTTAATGCCTTATCTCATGTCTAACGAACTTGATGAGGAAATTGGCTTATGTATACTTCTGTTATGAACCATTCTTGATGCATTTGATATATTGAGAATTATAGGTCGAAAGGGTTTCTTAATATGTTGGATAGTTATAGGTACGAGTGATAACCATGCACCTCTTGCTTATATATCTTGTTCATGATTGCTTGCTCATCGTTTACATGCTACTTCCATGTTTCTTAGACTAAATAAACATAGCTTTTAATCATATAAAACAATCAATCTAAATTGCTAGTCTTTGGATAAGTGACAATCTAGGGACTTTACTTTAACACAATTGCTAACTTGGCTTTTCTACAATCTCTTGGGACGACCTGGTCTTACCTAAACCTTTGCTATAAACGGGGGTTATACTTTACCCATGTGTTTTATAAATTAAGGAAATTGGTGAAATTAGTATTATAAATTTACAACTTTTTAAACAAATCAATGAGGCTATTTCAGTCTCTTGTATCATTGACAAACTACCTCCTTCTTGGAAAGATTTCAAGCATACCTTGAAACATAAGAAAGAGGAATTGACTCTTATTCAGTTGGGTAGTCATCTGCGTATTGTGNTATCTCTGTGAAATCATTTGTTCTTTCGTTGTAATCACTTTGGTACACTTTTCTACTTTGTCGAATTGAATTATGAAGTTTATGAAATTCATGTTGAATGATATGTATTTTGTTACTACAATAATGGAGTAGTCGTTATTATGTTTATTTGGATGATATAGTTATATGGTTGTTTGTAATGTAATGTACGCTCGCTATTTGATACTCTGCTTAAGTTTAATTGATGAGATTATGCTTGGATCATTGTTGGATGTTTGATGTATCTCTGTGGTAGTAGTAGGTCGAAAGGGTCTGCCCTTTTGGTATTATTTCAAGGTGTTTGTCTATGGCAAATTGGTGTTAACCTTGTAGAAATTGGTCGACAAAACATTTACCAACCCATCCATGATCTTGTTTAATGCCTTATCTCATGTCTAACGAACTTGATGAGGAAATTGGCTTATGTATACTTCTGTTATGAACCATTCTTGATGCATTTGATATATTGAGAATTATAGGTCGAAAGGGTTTCTTAATACGTTGGATAGTTATAGGTACGAGTGATAACCATGCACCTCTTGCTTATGTATCTTGTTCATGATTGCTTGCTCATCGTTTACATGCTACTTCCATGTTTCTTAGCCTAAATAAACATAGCTTTTAATCATATAAAACAATCAATCTAAATTGCTAGTCTTTGGATAAGTGACAATCTAGGGACTTTACTTTAACACAATTGCTAACTTGGCTTTTCTACAATCTCTTGGGACGACCTGGTCTTACCTAAACCTTTGCTATAAACGGGGGTTATACTTTACCCATGTGTTTTATAAATTAAGGAAATTTGTGAAATTAGTATTATAAATTTACAGCTTTTTAAACAAATCAATGAGGCTATTTCAGTCTCTTGTATCATTGACAAACTACCTCCTTCTTAGAAAGATTTCAAGCATACCTTGAAACATAAGAAAGAGGAATTGACTCTTGTTCAGTTGGGTAGTCATCTGCGTATTGAGGAATCACTCAAGGTGCAGGATAATGACAAGCCAAAGAGTAGCAATGCTACTGGTGCATCTGTTGTTAATATGGTGGAACATAACAATTCCACCAAGTACAATGACAACAAGGGCAAACGAAAACATCATGATAACACAAGGGCTGACCCTAACAAGAAGGCAACACCAACTTGTTGGAAATGTGGCAAATCTGGTCACATCAAAAGGGATTGCAAAGGTGTTAAAATTGGTGGTAAAACCAATGGTTCAGGCACTAGTGGTTCAGGGAGTGGTGGTTCTATCAACTCACTGAAAGGTCAGAATATGTTTAATGAATCTCTTCAAGTTTATTATGTTACATATGTATCTGAATCTAACTATGTGCAGGATGATGATGTTGCGTGGTGGGTTGACTCAGGAGCAACTGTTCATGTGTGCAAGGATAGATGCTGGTTCAAGACTTATGAGTCACTGAATGATGGATCTATTCTTCACATGGGAAATGAGTCAACAGCTTTGGTCCATGGTCGTGGTTGTGTAGATCTTAATTATAGTTCTGGAAAGATTGTAACTTTGTTTAATGTTATTCATGTTCCTGATACAAGGAAGAACTTGGTTTCAAGTAGTATTTTGAATAATCATGGATATAAACAAGTTATTGAATCTGATAAATTTATATTGTCTAAACATGGTGTGTTTATTGGTTTTGGCTATTTGTGTAATCAAATGTTCAGGCTAAATATTGTCACTGATATTGTTTATTCAGCCTTTATATCAACCTCTAAACTGAATGACTCTACCCTTTGGCATGCTAGACTTGGCCTTGTTCACTATAAAAGGATGCAAGATATGTCTAAGGATGGGTTAATCCCAGCATTTGACATGGACACTGAAAAGTGTAAAACTTGCATGTTGACCAAAATAACTAAGAAACCTTTTCAGGGTGTAAAACGTGAGACTGAGCTCTTGGAGCTAATACACAGTGACCTGTGTGATTTACATGCCACTCCCTCTTTGGGGAATAAAAAGTACTTTGTGACATTTATTGACGATGTTTCTAGGTTTTGTTATGTCTATCTGTTACATACCAAGGATGAAGCATTAGATAAATTCAAAGTGTTTAAAACTGAAGTTGAATTGCAACTTGGGGCCCTGATCAAAAGATTCAGGACTGATAGAGGAGGTGAATACATGGATCCTTTGTATTTTCAGTCTGTTGAAATAATCCATGAAACAACTGCTCCCTATAATCCTCAACAAAATAGTATCTCTGAAAGGAAAAACAGGGTACTGAAGGAGATGGTTAATTCCATGTTGTCCTATTCAGGACTTAGTCAAGGGTTCTGGGGTGAAGCTATGTTAACAGCTTGCTATTTATTAAATAGGGTTCCCAACAAAAGGAACAAGGTTACTCCTTATGAACTCTGGACTAAAAAGAGACCCAACCTGAATTATCTCAGGGTATAGGGTTGTAGGGCTGTTGTCAGACTCCCTGATCCAAAATTGAAAACTTTGGGTGAAAGAGGCATTGAATGCATCTTTGTTGGATATGCTCAGCATTCCAAGGCTTATAGGTTCTATGTTATTGAACCTAATAAATATGTTTCAATTAACTCAATAATTGAATCAAGGGATGCACTATTTAATGAGAATAGATTCTCATCAGTCCCTAGACCAGGTCACAAGATTCCAAATGGAACTAATGACATTGGTGTATCAGAGGTCCCTGATAAGGTCATTGATGAGGTTGTGGTTCAACAACCTGAACCTGAGCTCAGAAAGAGCAAAAGGGTCAGGACTCCAAAGTCATTTGGACCCGAGTTTCAATTATACTTAATTGAAGGTACAAGGGATGAGGTCTCTAACCAATACTCCTATTGCTTCATTGTTGAGGATGATCCCAAAACATTTGAAGAAGCAATGAAGTCTTATGATGTTGCTTTCTGGAAAGAAGCAATTAATGATGAGATAGATTCCCTTATGGGAAACAACACTTGGGTGTTGACTGATCTACCACCAGGTTGCAAACCTTTGAGTTGCAAATGGATTTTCAAAAGGAAAATGAGGGTAGATGGAACTATTGAAAAGTTCAAGGCTAGACTAGTCATTCATGGCTTTAAACAAAAGTCAGGAATAGACTATTTTGATATATATGCCCCAGTGGGTCGTATCAGTACCATAAGATTGTTGATTGCTTTGGCATCAATTCACAATCTGATTATTCATCAGATGGATGTGAAGACAGCTTTCTTAAATGGTGAATTAGATGAGGAGGTTTATATGAACCAACCTCAGGGCTTCATCTTGCCTGGCAATGAAAACAAGGTGTGCAAACTGATTAAGTCTTTATATGGACTGAAACAGGCACCTAAGCAATGGCATCAAAAATTTGATGAAGTGGTTTTGTCTAATGGTTATTTACTTAACCAATCTGACAAATGTGTATATAGCAAATTTGATGAATCTGGTAAAGGATTCATCATTTGCCTATATGTTGATGACATGTTGATCTTTGTCACTGACCAAAACCAAGTTGACCTGACAAAAGAATTTTTGTCATCAAGGTTCTCCATAAAGGACATGGGGGAGGCTGATGTTATCCTTGGTATAAGGATTAAACATGAAAGCAATGGTATATCAATTTCTCAATCTCATTACATTGAGAAGGTACTTGAGAAATTTAATTGCTTTGATTGTACTCCAGTGAGTACTCCTATGGATACAACTGAGAAGCCGATGCCTAATACTGGCAAAGCTGTATCTCAACTTGAGTATTCTAGGGTGATTGGCTGCCTGATGTATGCCATGACTTGTACAAGGCTTGATATTGCTTTTGCAGTGGGAAAACTAAGCTGGTATACTAGTAATCCTAGTGCTCAACACTGGCAAGCAATTCAGAGGGTACTGAAGTATTTGAAAAGAACTATGGACTATAGTCTCTCATATACTGGTTATCCTTCAGTGTTGGAAGGTTACACTGATGCAAGTTGGATCAGTAACACTGAAGACAATTCGTCTACTAGTGGCTGGGTATTCCTACTTGGTGGAGGTGCAATTTCTTGGGCATCCAAGAAGCAAACTTGTATCACCAATTCAACAATGGAATCTGTATTTGTGGCTTTAGCAGCTGGTGGTAAAGAAGCTGAATGGTTGAAAAACTTGCTTCTTCAGATTTCATTGTGGCCTAAAACTATGGCACCTATTTCTATCCGTTGTGATAGTGCTGCTACATTGGCAAAGGCTTATAGCCAGATGTACAATGGGAAGTCTAGACACTTAGGTGTCAGGCATAGCATGATTCGTGAGCTCATCATGAATGGGGTGATTTCTATAGAGTTTGTTAGATCTCAACAAAATTTAGCTGATCACTTGACGAAGGGTCTTTTTTTTGTTTGTGTAACATGGGTTTCCGACTCGACATTGCGAGCCGACTAATCCCACGGCGACTACCCTTTTGGATAGCCCAGAGTCGGCGCAGGTGAACCTCCCTCCTGAGGAAACTTGGTTATAAAGTCTGCTTCCCAAAGAACAACCTAATGCTCCCCATGGAGCTCTAGACCATATTCCATCACCATCTCTACAGCTACTTCTTCTTTTCTTCTTTCTTCTATTTTTTTTATTTTCCTTGAATTTTCTTTTGATTTTTTTTTTATTTTTTTCTTTGTCTGAGTTTTTGATTTCTTTTACTTCAAACAACCTTAAGAATGCTTATGAAAGCTTCTGAGACAATATAAGATGAATTTGAAAGAGACAACAAGAAACTTGAAATTTAAGTAAAAAATACGAAATTCTTTAAACTGAAATAACACTTAAATTAACTTGGAAATTTGAAAATACAACTGAACAATAAGTCTAAATTAAGTAGGGTACAAAGAAAAAGGGATTACACTAAATTAAAACAGAACATATAAATTCGACCTAAATTAACTAACTCTCATACACTGCATTTTCTTGACTTATAAAGACCTTGGGGTCTTCCTTTCTCTTTCCCACTTTATTTCTGAGCTCTTGGATGTGGATAAAGTGATCTTGGCCGTTTAAAAGGTTTTGGCGCCAAAAAGTCCACAACTGCTTTCTGGTTAACTTGAGGGGGAGAAGAAACAATAAATGCTCCTTGGATTGTAGTTTAGGTTGGGGAGACATGGAATGGTGAAGCTTAGGTGGAGGTGAGGGTGGTAACAGTATCCAGTACCAAGCACGTGGGTGTGGGGAAGAAAGGGGAGGATTGTTTGACCGTTTGGTTTGACTGGGGTGGAGGTAAAGATAAACGTGGTGTTTTTTTTTTATTGTTTTGATTTATGGGTTTGGGCCTGGGGTTTAATAAAATGAAATTGGGCCAAGGGATTAGGGAAGGGGGTTTGTCTTGGGCTGTTATGGATTGGATTTGGTTTATGAATTTATAAAGGGTGTTCATTTGGTTTGGTAATAAGCAAAGCCCAAGGACTAAAAATGCAATTCTGCTGAAACTTTGAGGGCTGAAATTGCACATTTCCCAAAGTGCTCCAAAGGACCAACATTGCCAATCTCAAACAGAACAAGGACCAAAATTGCCATTTCTCCATTTTTAAACATCCAAGGACCATTTTTGACAATTTCTCAAAGTTCAGGGACTTGTTTTGCCATTTGCCCAAAAACTCACTCAAGGACCATTTTTGATAACTTAAAACAATTCAAGGACTTTGAATGATAAAACTCCACATTTTTAAACTCCAGGGACTATTTTTGCCAATCTTTGAAAGTTGGGGGACTAAAACTGCCAAATCTGCAAACTTTGCTCATTTTTCATTTGTTTTTAAACATTTTGCATTTGAGACACATAAAACACGATCCTTGGATATTTTCATCATTTTGATGCATTTTTGCGTGTTTTCAGATGTTTTGCGTTTCAGATTTGACCAAAAATGATGAGTGTTTGCGCACTCATCAAGTACTAAGCAGGAGCATGAATAAAGAGGAACCACCTATGTGAATGTTGAAGTTTTGCCGCTTCAGGGAGCTTTGGACTTTTGGCTCTTACAACGTTTATGAATTGGATATGGACACATGGCTTGTAAAGTGTCAGGAGCATTTAAGTGTTTGAAAATGTATGTGTATTTTATCTTCAGGTATTCAAATGGGTTGAAGGGTTCAATTCTTTGAAACACCCTGATTCTCGAATATTTGAACGTGTAATGTACTAAGATGGAAATTCAATCCTCAGGATATTTTCGTTTATGCATATGTTTTGTTTAATGTTTGATTTTCATGCAAAGGTAGTGAACTAAATTTGGGGAGGATTGTTGGAAAATTTAGTACACTTGAAGGTTCAGTTCAAACCTGGTAATGGGTCAGGAGGTACGGAGTGTACAACCATAAGGTCACTGAACACCCTGTCTCAGATAGTGGTTAAGTGTTATTCAGTGTATGATGAATTTCAGTGAGTTCACTCTTCAGTGAGTGACACTCTGGACTGAATGGTATTCATCAGGCTGGTGAGTTTGGATTTGCACTCTATGGGTAATAAGCTGATGGATCTCATCAGGGAGTAGTGTCATCTGAGAGTTCATGTCATCAGTAAGTGAACCTATCGGTGACCACACTCAGGGAGCAACCCTTTCAGGGACTAGCACATCTGTGAGTATAACTCACTTAGATTGAATCATAACTAACTTGTAACGGTTTTGACCTATTCAAGTGGCAGTTTAACTGCATTAATGACCACGTTTAATTGGTCATGTAAACACTAATACCTATTATTATGGAGACTAATTATGAGCGATTAATGGGCCGTTAATCACTCATAATTCCATTGACTAGGGTTGAGTGATCTTACCTATAAATAGGAGATCAAACACAACTGCATGGGACACACAGAACATACGAACTAAACACTTGAAAGCAAAGGGTTATTGATTTGTGCCTAATTCAATAACATACATTTGGTCTTATCTCAAGTAGATATTCGTGATACCCAGACATTAGGGTCGAATAGTTTACTTTGGAAAGTGATAACACAATTCCAAGTGATATCCGGTAACCTTAATTGGTACGTAGTTAAGTCATTGATTATCTTCACCCTGTTCTGGGCTAATAACAACCAACAGTTTCTCATCTACTATATTTTTTCGATCGATCAGTGGTATAGTTCTATGTGAAATAAAGATCCCTTTCGAGAAAACCTAGCTAGTTTTCTCTGTTTGGCACGCGAAAAATGTATTTGAATATTTCGTAAACATATATTTTAGACATTATAGGGATATTTTTTTTGTAAGTGGCGTGACAACATATATGAAATTAGTAGATCATCATTTCTTACATTGCTTAAGGTCATTAACTATGTGTGTGTGGATGCTTGTTCAGTGGAACCTATCATGTATCATCCATGCCTCTTAACAACGCGCGTTCCTTGCATATTGGAATGAAGTTATGACAATTGGCGAAAGTTTTGCGACTTATTGAACGACATGGTATATATGCGCACACTTTAATAGCAAGGAGTTATTTCGTTTTCAACAATCAGTACAGGTGTTGTTCCAACGTGGTTGATGTGAAAAAAAAGTTATATTTTTTCCATTGGGGTCTAGACGTGGGTCTATTCCAAATCCAATATTGATCGGCATTGGATTCATTTTGCAACATCTTTAGGCTTTTTTGGTTTAAATACTCAAGTAAAGTTTGGTATATAGTTGATGTGTGGATCTCAATCCAAATGCTTGTGTGTGTCACCAACTCACCAAGTCACCAACGCAACTATGCTTTTATAGAAGTTATAGCGTAAAATTCAAGTTACCCACCGTGGTTCGTATCTTTTTGCAAAAAATTATCCCTTGCGAATGAAGTCCAGCTAAATTCGTTTCAAAGATAGTTCATACAAGTAGTTTGGCAAACCATCCCTTTCAGGTCTCAAGGGTGATTTCCATTAAAATTTTGGACTTTTAAGTACGATTCATGAAATCATAAGGATAGTTTCTTACATACAAGTAGTTTGGCAAACCAAAGAACTTGGCGGTTTCAATTTTTATTTTTGGTTCTTGGTTCTTTCGGTTCTAGTTCCAGCTCAAGAACCATAGACACCCCTAAAGTACAACTTGTTTTAAAAGGTGTATATAGTAAATTTACAAAAATCAAGAATATAATAACCTAGAAACTTTCTTTACTTTGATTAAGCTATAGAACTCAAAAAATATATCAACTTTGGTTTCTTCTCCTATTTCCTTTACATTTCTTTTATTTACTTTACATCCATCTTTAAAAAAAACTCGAAAAAACAAGTTTAAATGAGTGAAATAGATGTTTTGCTTCAATCTCTTAATAAAAGATAGTTGCAAAACACTTGAAAGGAGTTTAGTAAGTCGACTAGTAGTAATAGACAGTGATCAAACTTATAATTGTTACATCAACTCCGCATTAACATCCACTCTTATCATCAGACCAACCACAAAATAACTCATTTAAACACAAGTATATTCTTTAATTTACACACACAAATAAGAAAAATATGGTCGGTCAAGTTTGTGACCAAACCACCTTCAAATTTGATCCACAACGCGTGAAAGGGGAAGGGTCTACTGGTGCACAACTCGCAAAAACTTGATTCCACATGTAAATTTTGTTCCATAAGGCCAAAGTCCTTAGGTACAATGGGTGGAAACAATGCATTAGGAGAGCTCATGGTAATAACACCTTCGAAAATATACGATGTTTTAAGCCTTAATATTCTTTTTGTTATAGAAAAGAGACATATATTTAGAAGAGATATTAATATTCATTTCGGGCAAAATCGAATAATATGTTTGAAAGGGAGATTAAAAAGATTTATATATATATGAGCTTGTTTGACAAACATAACCGGTAGTTGTACTTAATTTTGGAGCTCGAGCTTGTAAGAGTTAAAACTTTTATTTCGGATAAGTATCTATATTGAAACTGAGTTTATAAATATTCAATCACAAAAAAATTAATAATTAATAAATAAAAATAAAAAATAATAATAAAAATCAAACAAATATATCTTATTAGCCGAAAAACTTTAACGTATTAATTATTCAAAAAGAATTATTGTAATATTTGTCAAAAGATACTTCAAATGATTATAAGGGTGTTGTTATGCATATCTCTGCCTATTTTTTTACTCCTCTTGAACCACCTTTTACCTCTTTATTAACAGTACAAAATAGTTTTTTAGTAGTTATATTTGTATTTATATTTTAATACTTTTAACTTGTCAAGATTTTAATTTATTTTATTTTCATGTATTTTTGTTTCTTAATTTTATAATAAAAATAAATTTTACCAAAAAAAATAAAATAATAATAATAATAATATAATAATAATAATAATAATAATAATATAATATAATAAAAAATATAATTAATAAATAATAATAATATAATAATAATATAATAATAATAATAATAATAATATAAAAAACTAAAAGGGTATGGAAGTCTGGATAGGGTACATGTATATTTTTTTAGAACGGCAATATAACTACATTATCTTATAACATTTATACTATAAATTTATCTCACATGATATAAGCATGATTTAAACTTTATTAAGTATTTGATTGAAAAACTTTTCAAACAACATAAAATACCAATAGAACACAAGCCTTTAGTATATCTGTATATGTATATCGATTCTCAACTCATAAATACTCCGTAAGAGCTTTACTAAAAAAGCTATATAAAAGACAACATTTTTTCTGGTAAAGTTGATTATTGTTATTATTATGTTTCGAGACAATATTTCTCCACAAGTCTGTAAATCAAACTTATTATTCGTTTAAGACCGTTGTAACTTTTTGAAATAATAAACCACTTCTTGTTAAACGAAATAATTTTGTCTCACTGTGGTAAGACTAGGCTAGATTCCAGTCTAGATAGACTTGCACAGTATGGCTAAAAATGGTACTCGGTGATCGTGACAGGTCACCAAGTCGGGGTATTGAATGATTGAACCGACACTGAGCCACTAACGTTACAATTGCAAATGACCAAACACAATGCAACGTTAAAAAAAGTTACAAGTTTGACTGACTACGTCGGTGCACTCAATCCACCACTCCTCGTACTACTACTGCTCACCATCTATATTTAATTCACATAAAGGCCAACACCAACCAACAACAAATACCCATCCAAAACATGGATTGTTACAAGTACAATGACATGTTCATTCTATTTGTATAGTTTTTGTGATAAAATACTTTAGGTAAAAGTGTTTAGAATACATTGTAGCGTGTTCTATATTTATGTAATATGAGATGTTCCCTAAATAAAAGGTCATAATATAAGGGTGTGACCAATGACGGAGCTAGAAAAAATTTCTTTGGAGGGCCGAAACAAATTTTTTTCCGAAATAATATTAGATGAGAAGACCGAGATAGAAAAAATAAAATTTTAACACATGAAATAGCGAAAATATACACTAACGGGCTTAAGCATAGGGGGCCGGGACCCTTCCCGGTCCTTTAATAGCTCCGCCCATGGGTGTGACATATTTGTAGTATAATATAACGTGATTGTGTTCAGGGTGGATTTAGAGGGGTTTTCAGTTGTTCACAGGAACTCGATGTATGTTCGTTTAGGGTAAATTTTTGTTAGAAATCTGGATTTTTCTGAAATGAGCATGTTTTTCAAATTTTGTGTCGCATAAATACATGTCTTGTTTAGTTAGTTCACGAATATGTTAAAAGAAATACATGTCTTGTTGATTTTTATTTTCTTTATACTCATAAAAAAAATTTATGCATTCTGATAACTTAAAGTAAACTTGCCCACGATTGTGTTAGTTTGCGATTCAACAAAAGTTGAAAGTGTTTGTACTGTTGAAGTATGAAGGAATCATTACGATAGGCGATTGCCTTTCATTTATATTAATTTTGCAAAACAATTTGTCAAGTCAACGAAATTTTCTTAAGTAAACCGGATATGAATTGATATCCTGTTATAAAAATTGCATGTCTTTGTAAAGACATTAAGGTTAATTTCTTCATTCGACATGTTTTTGGCAAAATTCATAAATTAAAGTAGATAAACACTTTGTTAACTTTTATATAGTGACCAACATTTTTGGAACCCAACGTATTAAATTGCGCACTAAACTTTGAATACCATTGATATTTGGGTTAATTCCATCATTCTGCTTTATGGAAATGCTAATTTTTTCTTTTGGCATGAACTAAAGTATATATTTTTCCACCTATAAAGTGGATTATCAACACCTGTCATATCTCATTAAAAAACAAATAATGTCTTCGTAACATATTCCTCGTTCTCTAACAAATACATGTCCATGTGTCCTGAGTTAAGAATCTTGACGTATAATATAGGAAATATTTGCCAAATCGAAATGAAATCAATTCCATTAACAACACGTTACTCATATCTTGAAACTTAAAAAATCTTAAAAGTGATTAAAGTGGTTTTTCTTAATTTGCCCTTTAATACCTTTTCAATAACGGTTTTTCTTATTTTGTGTCCTAAAGCACAAGATAAGATAGACAATATATATATATATATATATATATATGGATCATTAAGTTCATTTTTTGAGTCCATCATACTTTTTGTGTACTTTTTGTCCTTATCTTGTGCCCTAGGCCCTAAGGGCACAAGATAAAAAAACCTTTTAAATAACAAAAACACACATATAAAATAAAATAGAAGACTTTAAATAAAAAATCTACCTAATCTCTACTGTATAAACACTTGTATAATCTTCTTTGTCATCTTATGGTAATTAATAGGTTAAATGATGGAAAGAATAATCAAAGAAATGTTGGTGTTGAAGTTAGTATACTGTCATTTATAAAGTCTCGTCGTTAGACGAGATTCCATGTATAACTACGAGATTTTATACCAGTGGCGGCGATTAGCATGTGCAAGTGGTGCAACCGCACCGGGCCCCCCTTTGTAAGGAGCCCACAATTTAGTATACATCCATTAATATTTACAATTTTATATATAAACGTTTTGAATTTTTAATGTCTTTGTTAAATATTATCAAAATTGAACCGGGACACATACAAAAAATAGAAGATAAACTTTGGGCCACGTACAAAAAGAGTGAAAGACTTGGATTATGGGGGCCTCATTTGTGATTTCGCACCGGGCCCCCCAAATCAATGGGACGACCCTGTTTATACCGGAAAATAATTATATTTGGAATATCTTTACTGTTTATAAGTTCGCAAGTATAAATTATTTGTCGCTATACAACGTCGTTTTGTGTAGGTGTTCATCTAGTTTAATAAAACTAAGAGTAAAAAAAAAGTTATATTCACTTAGAAACCGCTGATCCTGAAAACTATAAACTTTATTTCACAAGTTGATAAACATTTTCTTTAAAATAATAAAAATATAAATTATGCTAATAATGAAAGCTTTACTTAAATTTGGTGCAAAGTTATCATATTCTAAGCAAAAGTAGTAATTTCTCCATCTCAAAAGATTCAAATGTTGTGTTACTTTTAAACGGCTAGACATTACTTTATTTTCTAGTAAATACGCCTTATCACAATTCTATATCAATAAAAAGAGTAAATTGCAAAAACCCGATTAGATCAAGTTGGAGTTGCAGTATTTATAATTTCAGAAGTGCATGTATATTTCATGTGAGAAAATTCAGTGTGCAATTGTCATATCTCCAATGTTAACACTAAAAATTTGTACTAAGGGCCCGTTTGGTTTGTAAGTGGGATTAGAATTGGATTTGGATTTGGGAAAGGTATGAAAGAAATTGGATTTAAGTATAGGTTTGAATTAAATGAGGAGAGAGAAAATAAATGATTAAAAAATTTACTTTATAAATTTATTTAAAAACTAAAAAAATTAAAATAAAAGGCCTAGCATAAGATATGTGGTGAGAAACAAACCAAACAAAAAAATTAAAAAAAAACGTATGGTTTAAAAGAGCATTACACAAACTTCAAGAGAGTATTTGTTCTATCCCTACCAGTGGGGTTGGGTTTTATGTAAACCTTCACAGAGAGTATTTCTGACAAATTTGAAAACCACTCGGTACCAACCAAACAAATGATTTTAGACATCTTTCAACCCAAACCCTGGTAAACCCACATACCAAACGCACCCTAAAATAGTGTAAAAATAGCATCTTTGTAGCATATACTTGCATCAAATAAAAGTTGCTCCAATGTATAGTACTAAATTTTTACACTAAACATTTTTAACTATTATAAAGTACAAGTCGATACTACGAATAGAAATATAGTTGAAATAACACATATCAATATTGGGCTCATCGTAAACGTATCGACTTAAGACTTATAAAAATATAGTTTGTACAAATTAGATTTTATTTTTTTAGTTAAGTAACAAAGGTTTAACAAATATGTGTAGTTTAAATAAGATGAATAGTATTAGTGTGAAATATAGTACGGCACTATATTTAATGTTTTACTATTCATAGCACTAAGTTAGTGTCAAGTATAGTGCTAACATTAGAGAGGGTTTTTGATACATTTTGGCACTAAATTAGTGCAAAAAGCGCTTTTAGTACCAACATTGGAGATGCTCTAAGACGAGTACATATGATAGTTTGAAACTTCTGTTGCAGTTTTTGTCATGGACTATAACTATATACACACAGTAGCGGGCACGTGTCTCCTAGCGAAATAAATTGTAGTGTAAAATTTTTAAAATATCTGGCTATTTTTGTTTGCCACCCTAACAAACCAATTTGTACTGTAGTTTCTAAAAATAATCAAAATTTACTCTCTTGACAATAACTTTCTGACTCTGCTCTGTATACACGTGTGCGCTTTCGAAATTATAGAGACTGGGTTTGCATGTTGGGCAAGCTATTAGGGCTTTCTTTGCAATTTACAGTATTTTACACTATTGAAAATAATTTGGGCATGAGGTTCTCTATCCTATGTTTCAAAAGGCATTAAATATAGTTAAAGTTTGTTAAAAGAATTTGTTGAACACTACCAAAAAAGAGCATAATTCTCAATAGGGTAAAATGCAAAAATGGTCCTTAACGTTTTACGAAATAGCAAAA
>LBNU01014744.1:0-21870 GCA_014162995.1 Artemisia annua
GAATAATAGCAAATGAACAGTAACAATTAAGAAACTATTTTCTAAAAATACTATATAATTAACAAAAGCTAGAAAAAATATAAAAAAGTGCAAATGATTATAAATAAACAACTAGTGATTTTATTTTTGATCTTTCACTTAAACTTAATTAAACTACTTTTATTTATTAAAATTACCAAATTAAAAGATAAAATTATGAAATTTTTTATACAATTATGTGATACCAGGAACCTAGGAAAATTATGAAAACCACTAAGTACTTATAAGAAAAATTAGAAAATAAGCTAAAAAGATAAATCCTATTAAATAGAAGCTATCACTAAAATTAAAATGATGTTTTTCTGATTTTTCTTTTTGAAACTTGATTAGACACTAAAAACAAGTAACTTTTGTAAAAACAATAATTTTGAAACCCAAGAAGGAACTTAATGCACCCCTATGTACTTAACAGTGAGCTTATAGAGCTTAATGTGGACTTTAAGGATTTGAAAAGCTATGAGAAAGCTTACACACTGAGGTCCAGAGGCAAAATAAGTCACAACCTAATGATATACAAACAAAATAAGCTTAGAAGACTGAAAAAGAACACTGAAGCAGCTAAGAACAATGATTAAGCAAATCCAAATTAAACAGACCCCAAACAGGCCTTGAGTGGCTTATGCAGGCCTTGAATAGAGCTTATGCAATAAGCTTAAGACCTATATAAGCCTGGAATTAGTGAGTACACACTGTGGGCTTTTCAAAAAGCCAAGAAGTACATTCTAGGTCCCACAGTTCATTTTAGAGTCTTAGCGAGTTTGATTCTTTCTTTTTTTATTTACTTTAGTTTTCGAGTCTTAGCCTTTTAGTATCGTGTCTTGTTTATTTCCTAAGCCGAGCTAGGCTTATTTGCACTCCATCGTTTATCGAGTGGAGTTTTCTTTGCTTCATCTCCTACCGTTACTCTGTCGAATTTTCCTTTAAATCTTTTAACTTAGTTTATTTTTATTTTCACTTCTTTTATTTTCTTTTAAACGTTTATTTTTCTTTTCTTTCGTTTATTAAAGTTAAAAACCAAAAACATTTTACATTTCTTATTTCATTTTCATTTCTTTTCTTTACTTAATCTTTATTTCTTTTATTTCTTTCTTTTATTTCTTTTTACGTTTATGTTTTCTTTTCTCGTTCATTTTAACTTCTTTACACACGCTTTACTTTTATTAAGTTTTAAATAAAGTCTATTAGCGTAAACAAAACCAAAACATATCTTTAAACCCATTCACATCACATAACTCACGACTCGAGTGACAAGATCAATTTCAACCCTCGTTGGGACAATGATCCTAGTGGTAAAAGCTTCACCGCTCATTCTGCCTCGATCAGAGCCCATTTTGTATATGGCAGGCATCATTGATCATTGGGAGGGATCTCCGTTGGAGCCTGAGATAGAGTGTCAAGGAAAAAGTATGCAAACATGTTTATTGAGCAAAATAGGTAACTTATTTGATGTTATATTATTTCTCTTTTGTAGGAATGGCCTTCCGAAATTTTGTCATTTCCGGTGGTGCAAAAGAGGTTAGCTTCCTTCCTAGAGAAGCGATGGATCTCAGCTATGGGGCTGGTTCCCCCTCCGTATCCGTGAATGACAACAATATGGCTGCCGTCGTTGTTGAGGAAGAGGCTGCAGCGTTGGTACCTCTGAACACAGAGGAAAATCCTCTGATCGTTGAGGATACTGCTGACTCAGATGAGTATCCTGTAAATGAAGAGCAGGTTGCTGCCGCTAGCTCCACTAGGATAGGTAGTAGAGTGCGTGAGAAGAAGGGGACCTCTTCCAAGTCTTTGAAGACTCCATTAAAGAGGAAACCTGACATCCCTCTCCCGGCTTCAAGATTTGTGAAGCAAAAGGAATCCCGTGACAAAGCAATTACCCCCGTAGCATCAGAGGATATCGAAGATGAAGATATTCATGGTAAGAAAAAATCTAATACGTAACTAAGATTTTTATGTTAGTCCTTATCTAATTGCCGAAAATCGCGTAGGGTTATCCAATACCAAAGAGTTGCCAAACTCCTTTGCTTGCCATCGATTGGTCGAAGGCGTTACCCCAGCTGGCTGGAAGCGAGTGCTAGATGATATGTCCCTCGAGAGATTGTGCGACCTTCATGATAAGAGCTATACCCGGCAAGCCATCCTTTACAATCACCTCAATACCCGGACAAGGGAGTTGATTCAAACTGTAAAGAATGCCAAGGAAGAATTGGGTATTGTTGTGGCTCGGGAGAAGAGCAGAGAGGTGAGATATGCTGAGTTGGAGGCAAAATGTGACCAAGCCACGAAGGATCTTGAAAAGAATCCAATCGTGCAGGGCCTTCGAGTGAACACTATGAAGCTTGCCAGTCAACTCAAAGAAGCGCAAGTTGAGTGTGGGAAACTTAAGTTGAAGGGGTCAAAGCTGATTAATCTGCAAGAGAGGGTTAATACCCTTGAGTCGATGTGCGAGGGTCTGGAAGCCGAAAAAAGTAGGCGGCTAGTTCAGGAGGGTAAACTGAAAGAAGAAGTTAGTGGTTTGGTCCTACGATGTCAAAGTTTACAAGAGGAAAGGGCTGAAATTGTATCCAAGGTTGTCCCATACATTGCTATGGAATTATACCATAGTGATGAGGTTGGGAAGGTTATAGCAGATTTGGTAAATGCTGCAATTTACCATGGTAAATGTACCACCTTAGAGGAAATAGCTGTGACTGGAGAACCTGTGATACTTTCAAAGGTAAAATACTACCGTCCTTCCCATGAAAGGGAATATGATCACATGAGCAATGTTCTCGCTTCCGCAGAGTTTCCATTCCTTAGTGAGGCAACCGTCAATCCCATGGCCTCTGTAACTGAGCTTCTAGCAAAAAAGCCTAGAAGGATCCAACCACCATCTCCAAGCAACAAAACTTCGCTTCCGAAGCCCCCTCTCCATCGTACCATGAGGACCCAAATTCTTCCAAAAATAATTAAAGTTGACTCCCAGGGTGGTTTGTACCCGAGAATAACATTCATTTTTTCTTTGTGTTTTATATTGGATATTTGTCGCAATGTTAATTGCACTTTTTTTACCTTCTCATAACATTGCTTATCAATATTATCGTACCACCTAAGGTTTCATTAGAAAATGTCCTTATTATGTGTACTTTGAACCAAGATTTTTAGCAATCGTATAATTTGACTGCTGACAAAGGGTTGCCACCCACTCCATCTTTTGTCCTTTCTAGCGCAGTGGGCTTTTAAATATCCTAGGGCTCTTAGGAAAGTTAATGTGAATTGTGATGGATGGTTTATTTGTTTTATACAAGACGAGAAAGTCTTGATACATCCTTCGAACATTGAAACTTAAAGTACTTGGCTGAGTAAATCTTTGTTGTGCCAAACAGAAGATTCAAAGGAGAATATTATATTATTAATTAGGTAGGGAGGATTACATCATTTTAAGAAATGAACACTAGGACACCTACCATTAATGCTTCATTCCCCAAATTAAGAAGAATGCAATACAAAGGTTTTGAGTAAGCGACATGCTTTGAAATCCGTAAGTCTTATATGTAAAACTTACGGAGGTTAGTACCGTTCCATGTCCTATTGATCTCCTCACCGAAAAGTGTTGTAAGTTTACAGGCTCCCTTGCCGTAGGCTTCAGCTATCACGTAGGGTCCTTCCCATGTAGGACCCAGCTTGCCTTGATACTCGGCCTTGCTTGCGCTATTAAGACGAAGAACATACTCTCTGGGTTTGAAAGTCGAAGGTCGAACTCAACTGTTATAGTACTTCTTGAATTTTTGTTTGTACATAGCCTCTCTGATAGAGGCTATCTCCCTTCTTTCTTCAAGCAGATCTAGGTTTTCTCGAAGCTTTTCCTCGTTTGCAGAAGTTTCAAAGTTCACAACGCGTTCTGTTTCAACACTTATTTCTGAGGGAATGACTGCTTCGGTTCCATAGGTGAGACTGAAAGGTGTCTCTCCATGACCTGACTTAGGATGCGTCCTATGGGCCCAGAGAACCTGTGGTAGCTCGTCTACCCATCCCTGGTGGCTTCACCCTAGTCTTCGTTCGATTCCATTGATGATATCCCTGTTGGTGACTTCCACTTGACCATTTCCTTGTGGGTGATACACGGATGTGAATGATTGCTTGATTTTCAAGCCTTTGCAAAAAGTGGGAAATAATCCTTCGGCGAACTGCTTTCCATTATCGGAGATGATGATGTGAGGTACTCCGAAGCGACAGATGATGTGTTCCCAATCATATAAACTGTCTTCTAAGTGTTGTTAAGTAAATTCCGCATGCTTAATAATATTACTCAAAGTATCAACAACACAAGGTGTGTGTTTAGATCCATCAATGATCCACTCTACCAGCGTCTTGCACGCTACCCTGTGAATGTACAAACCTTTCCGGAGCTCATTTTGTATATGGCAGGCATCGTTGATCATTGGGAGGGATCTCCATTGGAGCCTGAGATAGAGTGTCAAGGAAAAAGTATGTAAACATGTTTATTGAGCAAAATAGGTAACTCATCTGATGTTATATTATTTCTCTTTTGTAGGAATGGCCTTATGAAATTTTGTCGTTTCCGGTGGTGCAAAAGAGGTTAGCTTCCTTCCTAGAGAAGCGATGGATCTCACCTATGGGGCTGGTTCCTCCTCTGTATCCGTGAATAACAACAATATGGCTGCCTCGCTGTTGAGGAAGAGGCTGCAGCTTTGGTACCTCTGAACACAAAGGAAAATCCTCTGATCATTGAGGATACTGCTGACTCGGATGAGTATCCTGTAAATGAAGATCAGGTTGCTACCGCTAGCTCCACTGGGATAGGTAGTAGAGTGCGTGAGAGGAAGGGGACCTCTACCAAGTCTTTGAAGACTCCGTTAAAGAGGAAACCTGACATCCCTCTCCCGGCTTCAAGATTTGTAAAGCAAAAGGAATCCCGTGACAAAGCAATTACCTCCGTAGCATCAGAGGATATCGAAGATGAAGATATTCATGGTAAGAAAAAATCTAATACGTAACTAAGATTTTTATGTTAGCCTTATCTAATTGCCAAAAATCGCGTAGGGTTATCCAATACCAAAGAGTTGCCAAACTCCTTTGCTTGCCATCGATTAGTCGAAGGTGTTACCCCAGCTGGCTGGAAGCGAGTGCTAGATGATATGTCCCTCGAGAGATTGTGCGACCTTCATGATAAGAACTATACCCGGNGTAAGAAAAAATCTAATACGTAACTAAGATTTTTATGTTAGCCTTATCTAATTGCCAAAAATCGCGTAGGGTTATCCAATACCAAAGAGTTGCCAAACTCCTTTGCTTGCCATCGATTAGTCGAAGGTGTTACCCCAGCTGGCTGGAAGCGAGTGCTAGATGATATGTCCCTCGAGAGATTGTGCGACCTTCATGATAAGAACTATACCCGGCAAGCCATCCTTGACAATCATCTCAATACCCGGACAAGGGAGTTGATTCAAACTGTAAAGAATGCCAAGGAAGAATTGGGTATTGTTTTGGCTAGGGGAAGAGCAGAGAGGTGAGATATGCTGAGTTGGAGGCAAAATGTGACCAAGCCACGAAGGATCTTGAAAAGAATCCAGTCGTGCAGGGCCTTCGAGTGAATACTATGAAGCTTGCCAGTCAACTCAAAGAATAGCAAGTTGAGTGTGGGAAACTTAAGTTGGAGGGGTCAAAGCTGATTAATCTGTAAGAGAGTGTTAATACCCTTGAGACTAAGTGTGAGGGTCTGGAAGCCGAAAAAAGTAGGCTGCTAGTTCAGAAGGGTAAACTGAAAGAAGAAGTTAGTGGTTTGGTCATACGATGTTACAGTTTACAAGAGGAAAGGGCTGAAATTGTATCCAAGGTTGTCCCATACATTGCTATGGAATTATACCATAGTGATGAGGTTGGGAAGGTTATAGCAGATTTGGTAAATGCTGCAATTTACCATGGTAAATGTACCACCTTGGAGGAAATAGCTGCGACTAGAGAACCTGTGATACTTTCAAAGGTAAAATACTACCGTCCTTCCCATAAAAGGGAATATGATCACATGAGCAATGTTCTCGCTTCCGCAAAGTTTCCTTTCCTTAGTGAGGCAACCGTCAATCCCATGGCCTCTGTAACTGAGCTTCTAGCAAAAAAGCCTCGAAGGATCCAACCACCATCTCCAAGCAACAAAACTTCGCTTCCGAAGCCCCCCTCTCCATCGCACCATGAGGACCCAAATTCTTCCAAAAATAATTAAAGTTGACTCCGAGGGTGGTTTGTACCCGAGAATAACATTCATTTTATCTTTGTGTTTTATATTGGATATTTGTCGCAATGTTAATTGCACCTTTGTTTTACCTTCTCATAACATTGCTTATCAATATTATCGTACCATCTAAGGTTTCATTAGAAAATGTCCTTATTATGTGTACTTTGAACCAAGATTTTTAGCAATCGTATAATTTGACTGCTGACAAAGGGTTGCGACCCACTCCATCTTTTGTCCTTTCTAGCGCAGAGGGCTTTTAAATACCATAGAGCTCTTAGGAAAGTTAATGTGAATTGTGATGGATGGTTTATTTGTTTTATACAAGACGAGAAAGTCTTGATACATCCTTCGAACATTGAAACTTAAAGTACTTGGCTGAGTAAATCTTTGTTGTGCAAAACAGAAGATTCAAAGGAGAATATTATATCATTAATTGGGTAGGGAGGATTACATCATTTTAAGAAATGAACACTAGGACACCTACCATTAATGCTTCGTTCCCAAAATTGAGAAGAATGCAATACAAAGGTTTTGAGTAAGCGAAATGCTTTGAAAGCCGTAAGTCTTATATGTAAAACTTACGGAGGTTAGTACCATTCCATGTCCTATCGATCTCCCCACCGAAAAGTGTTGCGAGTTTAGAGGCTCCCTTGCCGTAGGCTTCAGCTATCACGTAGGGTCCTTCCCATGTAGGACCCAGCTTGCCTTGATACTCGGCCTTGCTTGCGCTATTAAGACGAAGAACATACTCTCCGGGTAAGAAAGTCGAAGGTCGAACTCTGCTATTATAGTACTTCTCGAATTTTTGTTTGTATATAGCCTCTCTGATAGAGGCTATCTCCCTTCTTTCTTCAAGCAGATCTAAGTTTTCTCGATGCCTTTCCTCGTTTGCAGAGGTTTCAAAGTTCACAACACGTTCTGCTTCAACACTTATTTCTGAGGGAATGACTGCTTCGGTTCCATAGGTGAGACTAAAAGGTGTCTCTCCGTGACTTGACTTAGGATGCGTCCTATGGGCCCAGAGAACCTGTGGTTGCTCGTCTACCCATCCCTGGTGGCTTCGCCCTAGTCTTCGTTCGATTCCATTGATGATATCCCTGTTGGTGACTTCCACTTGACCATTTCCTTGTGGGTGATACACGGATGTGAATGATTGCTTGATTTTCAAGCCTTTGCAAAAAGTGGGAAATACTCCTTCGGCGAACTGCTTTCCATTATCGGAGATGATGATGTGAGGTACTCCGAAGCGACAGATGATGTGTTCCCATACGAACTTTTCCATATGTCTGCCTGTCACCGAAGCCAAAGGTTTGGCTTCCACCCATTTAGTGAAGTAAACTATGGCAACTACCAAGAATTTCACACCTCCCGGTGCCACTGGTAGAGATCCGACGATGTCGATACCCCATTGCGAGAAGGGCCAAGCGGATGTGACGGAGGTCATATCTTGCTTTGGAAGCCTGGGAACGTTCGAGTGAATTTGGCACGCTTCACATTTGTGTATGATGTCGGTTGCATCCCTATGCATCGATGGCCAATAGTATCCTAGCTTCATTATCTTCGAGACAACTGATCAAGGTCCTGCGTGTAGGCTACAAGATCCTTCATGGACTTCATATATTATATTGGCAGCTTGTCTTGGCCCTACACAACGAAGCCAAGGGGAGAGGAAAGATTTCCTGTATAAGTTGTCCCCTATCAGCCTATATTGTGGATCCTTGATTCTAACTTTTCTTGCCAATTTCGGATCTTCTGGTAAGATTCCACTTATCAGGTATTCCCTGATTGGAGTCATCCAATTATCCTCCTCTTCGAATATAACGTCCGACACTTCCTTCCTCTGGATGGACCTTTCTGCCAGTACTTCGACTAATACCTCCTTAGTTAGGTGAGCAAAGGCCATCGAAACTAACTTGCTCAATGCATCTGCTTTCTTGTTTTGGTTCCTTCTGACATGCTCAATCGTGTAAGATTCGAATCCATTTAAGATCTCCTTGGCTTTGTCAAGGTATTGCTTGATGGTGGGCTGCCTTGCCTCATAGGACCCTTTAATTTGGTTAGCAACTAACTGCGAGTCAATGAAAACCAAGAGATGATGCACCTCCATGTCTCTGGCTAAGCGGAGGCCTGCTAACAAAGCCTCATATTCGGCCTCATTGTTGGTTGCTTCGAATTCGAACCTCAACGCGTAGGTGTACTCCTTTCCTTCCGGGTTTACTAGCATTAACCCTGCTCCCGAACCGTCGGAACTAGATGCTCCATCTGTATACAACTTCCATGCTTCTTTTTCCTTCGAAGGCTTTACCTCAGGTGCCTTCACAACTTTGCCAGGTTCATAGGGAGTTTTGGCCAAGAAGTCTGCCAATAATTGACCTTTTATAGAGTTTCGTCCCTTGTATTCTATCTCATCCTCTCCCAATTTGATGGTCCATTTGGCTATCCTCCCCGACTTCTCAGGTTTGATAATATCTGCTTGATGGAATTGTCGGTTAGTACCGTGATAGGGTGAGCTTGGAAATATCTTCTGAGTCGCCTCGCCGCGTGAACTAGAGCTAGAATTAGCTTTTCCAACTCTGGATAGTTCAACTCAGCTCCCTGTAAGACCCGGCTGATGAAGTAGATTGGGATTTGCTTCTTCTCCCTTTCTGCCAAGAGTACTGCACTGATGCTTTCGTAGGATGCTGCGATATACATATACAGTACTTCTCCTTTGATAGGAGCTGTGAGTGTTGGTAGAATCTCCATGAACTCTTTTAACTTTTGTAAAGCAGCTTCGGCTTCTTCACTCCACTGGAAGGTTTTCTTATCCATGCAACCTTTAAGCGTTTTGAAGAATGATAACGATCGGTCTGCCCCCTTCGACAGGAACCTACTTAGAGCTGCTAACTTCCCGTTAAGGCTTTGAACCTCCTTTAACGTCTTTGGGGCCTGCAAGTCTGTGATGGCCTTTACCTTCGAAGGGTTAGCCTTGATTCCTTGTTTTGTTATTAGGTGCCCTAAGAACTGCCCTTCTTCGACACCGAAAGAACACTTCTTGGGATTGAGCTTCATATTGATGGCTCTTAACTGGTCGAAGGTTTCCTGGATGTCAGAGAGTAAGTCCTCCTCTATCTGGCTTTTTATGACCATATCATCCACGTATGCCTCCAAATTCCTTCCAATCTGCTTGTTGAAGGCCTTGTCCACCAATCGCTGATATGTTGCCCCAACATTTTTGAAACCAAAAGGCATCATCTTGTAACATTAGACTCCTTTCCCAGTATAGAAGGCTGTCTTCTCTTCATCTTCTACTGCCATATGTATCTGGTGGTACCCCTTGTAAGCATCTAGGAAGCATTTTAAACGGAAGCCTGAAAAGGATTCTACTTTCCAATCTATCTCTGGCAGGGGGTAGCAATCCTTCGGACATGCTTTGTTTATGTCAGTGAAGTCGATGCACATACGCCACCCTCCGTCGCTTTTCTTAACCATCACTGGGTTGGCCACCCATGTTTGGTATTTTACTTCTCTGAGTATCCCTGCTTGCACAAGTTCATCCACCTCCTTACAAGCTGCTGCATTTCTCTCGGGTGCCAGGCTCCGACACTTCTTTTTAATAGGCTCAATGTGTTTGTACTCATTGAGCTTGTGCTCTGTGCCTAAAGGTTTGCCATCGATTATGAGGTTCCTTAGGATCCCTGTCATGTCAGAGTACGCCCATGCGAAGACGTCCTTGTTGTCTCTTAGGAGCTTCTCCAATTTTGCCTTAAAAGCAATTGGGAGTTGCTTCCCAATGACCACCGTTTGCTTTGGGTAAAGCTCGTTTATTATAATACGCTCTTCAACGTCTCCGCAACTCAGAATAACTTTCGGAGGGTCTTGAGGACTCTCCTTGATCTTTTTTCCGATATCTTGCGTCTTTCTTTTGTAGCTAGAAAGCACAGTTCCAATACCGTAGGCTGTTTGGAACTTAATTGCTGCGTGTATAGTGGAAACTACAATACCCATTTTCTGCATGGCTGTTCTCTCTATCAGTAAATTATAGGGAGAGGCGGATCGTACGATTGCGAATGTGAGAGTTTCTGTTTTTGTGAGCCTTCCCTCGCCAATCTTTACTTCCAGGGGGACTTCTCCCAATGGCCACGAGTGTTCCCCTGAAAATCCCACCAGAGGTATTTTCGAATCTACCCTTTTTGATCTGATAGAAGGCCTGAGCTTTAAGAAGCAATGCTCATATATGATCTCATAAGAACTTCCGCAATCCATGTAGGCTCTGTTTACTTCCCGATTGGATATTAGGACTTTGATGACTACGGGGTCGTCCGAGGTAGGTTGATCGGTCATGGGGGGAAACGTTATTTCCTCTATTGCCCGTGCCTCTTTCTCCACCTCCTTCCTCTTCTGGCTTGCTCCAGCCCGACGAACCACGAGGATCGGAGCTTCAGTAGGGTGGAGATCTCTTTCCAACGGGGCATCGGAGACCTTTTCTTTTCCCTTTTTTATTCCTTTCACGAGATGTGCAAGTTGTCCCGACTTCACAGCCTCCTCTATTTGCCTTTTCAGTTCCCTGCAACTGTTGGTCTCATGACCAAAGTCTTCATGGAAATAGCAATACTTCGTTGTGTCCCGGTTCCTGCCTTTATGGACATATGAGGAAGTGGTTCGAACGTCTTCGCCACCTTCTCCGTGGCCAGGATTTCCCTTGGAGACTTCGAAAGATTCTCTATTAAACCCTGATTAGGAGCCTTGCTATAAGGAGTGAATCTGTGTTGGTTTTTGTTCCTGTTCCTCGACCCTCCCCATGAAGAATTCTTTGGGAACTTGTGGGTTTGTTCCCCGCCATCGATCGGGACTCCGTTAGTGGACACCTCCTTGGCTTCTATCCAGGTGTACGTTCTTTCCATAAGGCCCTTATACGTTGCAGGAAGATCCGTGGATAGGAATTCCACAAGAGTCCGATTTCGTAGGCCATGTACAAAACCTGAAATACGTTGTTCTTCGTGTAGGCCTAGAATCTGCAAGGTTTCATCCGTGTACCTTGTAACGAAGCTTCTTGTGCTTTCGTTCTCCTTTTGCTTGATGTTATGAACTGTGAGATGGGTCCTTGTGAACTTTTTCTGCTGGCTAAAGTGCGAACGGAACTTAGCCTTCAGACCGTCAAGATCGATAATGCTGCCTGGTTTCTGCCCATTCCACCAGATGCGGGCGGAGTCTCGGAGGGTATATGTGAACATGTGACATGCTGCAGGCATGGCCCACTTCTGCATTCTTATAGCTCCTTCGAATAAGTGTATGAAGTTATCCGGATCCCCTTTTCCATCATAGGTGCCTACGTGTGAAGGCATCTTCAAACCGTCAGGCAACGGATATTCCTCAATCCACCTTACAAAAGGTGTCGTAGGACCCGTAGGCTCTGGGTATAGACAGTTGTAAGGTGGCATGTTCGTGGGGACGACGTTGTATGGATTATGAGGAGGAGGTATCCCCGAAGGGGTCTGGTTAGGATAGGGTGGGTAAGGTGTCCCCATGCAGGGTGGTAGCCGTTGTACATAGTGTATGAGGGGTACACCATTGGCTGCCCATAGAGTATAGTAGTTTGTGGGAACTGGTGGTTGCTAGGTTGTACATTTGTGGGAGGATAAGGGTTTTGAGGATAATTCAGAGCTTGAAACGGGCGATACATACCATTGGGAGGAAGGCTTCCTCCCGCGTTGAATGAAGGCGGATGACCTGCCACGCCGGATGCGTGAGAAGGCTGTAATGGAACCCCTGTTTCAGTTCTCCCCAGGTGTGCATCTAGGAATGGAGGTAGGTTTACCTCCGAGGCTTCCCTTCGTTGGCTCCTCCCATTAGAGCCTTCAGTCACGGTTCCCTCTCTCCTTGTGGGGTGTCTTTCAGGAACCCCCTCAAAACCAACAGACCTTCCTCCGGTCCTTCTACCAGTTGGGGATCCAATGCATAAGATAGGGTGAGTAACCCCTGGAGCCGAAGGCTTCGGCTCCATTTCCATCTCCTCATCATACTCATCACTGGAGTATTCTAACTCCCTTCTCATCTCTGTGTTCCGGGCCTGTCTCCTTCGGGCCCTTAGCAAAGATTCTAACTCTTCATAGTTAGCCTCAACGAAGGCAGGGCTGATGACAAGTTTGGGGTTGGCTGATGTTGATGCATGGTAATTGGGTGTTGTTTCAGGGTGAGATCATGTGGTAAAAGTGGACGCCGTAATTGGCGGAAGGTTGTTAACGTCGGTTACGGGTAATGGGGTTAGAGTCGAGAAACCCCGTGGGGGTGTAACTTCTCTTTCTGGATTCATGCCGGAAAGGTAGTGGATGTGTTTGACTGGTTATTAGCTTGGAATAACGAGACCAATTGTAGCGGATCCCACGGATGGCGCCACTGATTGTATAATATTTTGCACGACCAGGCTTTCGATGGTCATCAAAGGATATAGGGGATGATGTGGTTGAGCCAAGCTTGTGTCTAACATGAAAATAAGAAATAGAAAGACACTACGTTAAGCGATTGCGCAGGGGTTGGGCCCTGCGAACCACCTCCGGTGTGTGAATAAGTATTCGGTATGGAAAATTTAGTGAGAGTATAGTAAAGTAGGGTTGTTCAGATTGCATACCAGACTTGTGGATCGTCCAAGCTATTTATAGAGGAGAAAAACAGCTTGGAGAGTGCTTACACCTTTTTCGGAGATCATGGGGGGCGTCCCATGATAAGTGGCAACCGCTAGGGGTTAGTGTCCCACTCCTCCTGGTTTAGCGGGAGCGCTAAGGAGGAAGATGAGACGTGGGTAAGACTTGGTCTTCTCCATGTTGAGACTTGGCTTTGTTCCGTCCTAACATTTCATTGAGGGATACCCCGAAGGGTTTAATCCTTCGACTGGCGAATTCCCATCTGGTAACTAAGTCATAGATGACTAGTTTTACGCTAATGAAAGTGTTAGGAGGCTAGCCAGAGCCTGCGATTATGTAGGTTTCGAGTAGACCCAAAGGGGTGTCCTTCGACCTACTCGGAGAGTACATTATCAGAGACTATACCTTAATAAAAGCTCAGAATGAAACTCTTAAGTTTGTGATGCTCAGAGTGAAACACTTAAGTTCGTGACGCTGATAAAAGCTTCAAACGAAACCTTAAGTCTCTAATGGCAATAAATGTTGTGAACGAAACCCTAAGTTTGCAATCCTAGGTGAATAAAAGCTACGAACGAAACCATAAGTTTGTGATTCTAATAAAAGCTCCAAATGAAAACTTGGGTTTGTGAATAATACTCTGAACGAGTCACTTGGAATTGTGATAAAACCTTCGAAGTGAACTCTCTTTGGTTTGTGAATAGAACTCTGAACAATACCATTGGGTTTTTGCTCGTGATTAAATCTCCGAACGAAATCTTGTGGTTTGTGATTAAAACTCCGACTGAAACCTAGGGTTGTGGTACTAGCCAAGTAAGTGCTCCGATTGAAATACTAATCGTGAGGCCCAAACCCACAAACCGTGATTAAAACACTAATCGCGATGCCCAAACCCAAAAACTTCGTACGAAACCCTTCGGTTTATGATGTTTGATCCGAACGAGGTACTTGAGCGGGTAGGCAAAGAACTCTAACTTTAACCTCTGAATGAGATACTCAACTGGTGAGACACATTTCAAAGTCTAGTACCAACTCCTTGGCAATACATTAATACTAGACTAGGGGGCATGATGAGGTACATGATCCAAAATTGTTGGTAGATTCGAAAAATCTCTTGGCCTCATAATGAAACACTCGGATGGATGAGCAACCTTCCTAATTAGCCCAGAACTTCAGCATAGAGGCACAATATCGGCACGATCCAAGCGACTAACAACATAAGGCACATCGCTTCGGGAAGTGGATTCAGGTTTAGTCTGGACTATCGAGACATGGCGTACAATTCACCACCAATATAAGGTGTGAATTACCAAGAGGGAATCGCCATCCGAATCGATATTCTTCCCATCGCACCAATAACACTTGTATAGTCAAGGGGAAAGTCTCTTATCAATCTCATCACCTTTTTCATTTGATGGCTCACTAAACCCTGCTTCAGAACTTCTCTTGGTCAATCCCCACTTTTTGGTTGCATCGATAGGCTCTTGCAGCTTAGTAGAGGATTTTTGCTTGGTCACTGCCTTAGCCTTTGCAACCACTTTGTAATCAGGTCAAGTGGCAATAATCTCCTATGGAGTAGGTGCATGAATAGCCAAATCTTTTGGGACAAGTGAAATAGTAAAGTTAGTGATCTACTCTTGTATTGGAAATTATTGGCATTCTTGGAAACTCTTTCACCTCCGATCGAGACATTCGAAAGATCAGACAAAATTCTCTGAGTCTAGTACCAACTCTTTGGCAATACGTTAATACTAGACTGGGGGGGACATGATGAGGTATGGTCTCCTCCGGATACTTTGGAGGAAATAATCACAATTAGTCCTTAATATTTCTAAGACAAATCCACTCTATGATGGAGCAGTGCCTGCTCATGATGCATAGTGATGGAGCAGTGTCTGAAAGAAGCATAGTGATGGAGTAGTGTCTGCTCAGGAGGCATAGTGATGGAGCAGTGTTTGCTCAGAAAGCATAGTGACGGATCATTGCTTGCTCAGGAGGCATAGTGATGGAGCAATTGTAACACCCTCATTTTTCACTGATCGCAGCGGATTAAGTGTTTGGGGTATTACTTCATGGAAGCAAAGACAAGATATAGAAAATAACTCAAAAAGAGACGTTTTTGAAAAAGATGTTATCATTCATTTATTCATCAGAGTTTTTACAGTAAAAGATATACTTTTACCAAAAGAGAGGTATGTAAGATACGGGTTTAGACACAAAACTGATGAATGATAACTATTCTGGACATTCTCATGTCCAGTACTTCTCCGTGCCAGGGTTACTATAGTGCCTAANCGGATTAAGTGTTTGGGGTATTACTTCATGGAAGCAAAGACAAGATATAGAAAATAACTCAAAAAGAGACGTTTTTGAAAAAGATGTTATCATTCATTTATTCATCAGAGTTTTTACAGTAAAAGATATACTTTTACCAAAAGAGAGGTATGTAAGATACGGGTTTAGACACAAAACTGATGAATGATAACTATTCTGGACATTCTCATGTCCAGTACTTCTCCGTGCCAGGGTTACTATAGTGCCTAATTACGTAGGGTATTATGCTTAAAAGTCATCACGTATGTTGAGTGAGAGTCATAGGTTTAAATAGATAGTTAGTGAATACAAGTTCCACAAGGTTCAGCTTAAACCCTATGCGTGGAAAAGTTTAGTGATAGAAGGTATATTGCACTAAGATCATGAACCATACGTTAACAATCCGGGTCATGTAGGCTGCAGACCCAACATGAGGGGATAGGAAGGATAATTTGCCAAAGTTAATCCTTCAGTGGGTTCAAGTATAGTACTTATTGGTACCACCCAGAAAGGTGTTAATACCAACGGGAGTTGTCAGTTAGTTTACTCGTGCAATAACCAAAGAAAAAGACTTGTATTCGGTTTTAAAGCATGTATCCCCTCACAGGGTTTGTAAAGCATTTAGAAAGCGTTTAAAAGGTGTGAGGCTATGAAAACTCACCTGGGTCTTAAGTTAATTTTAGTAGGGGTTTAAACAACTCACTCGCGTATCCTGGGTTGGTGTAGGTGTGTGTATGTCAAGTCTTAGTCTAGGTTTTCTTTAGTTAATCACTCTTAGGGTTTTTATATATAACATAACACCGTTCAGGCTATCGTAATTCAGAAGTATATGACTCCTCATATGAAGCTCCCTACTATTGTATTATGTCATCAACATAATACCGTTCGGGCCATCATAATTCAGAAGTTAATACTCCTCACACGAAGCTCCCTACTATTGAGTTATGTTGTTATTAGGGTTTAGTTATAACATAACACCGTTCGGGCCATCATAACTCAGAAGTATATGCAATAATCATTAGAGGAGCTAGGGCACTTTAAATCGTAAACCCAGCAAACTCGTCAAAACGAAATATCCACATAGTACTCCTCGCATGAAGCTCCCTAGTATTGTGTTATGTTTCTAACTTAAAAATAGGTTTTATACTTATATGAAAATAGTCCGTTTATACCCTTTAAGTTTTATATATTTACATTTTCTACCCTATACTTATAAACTTCTAACAATTAAGCATATAACTTTCTAACTTTTGCATATTTAGTCCCTATACTTATTTATTTTAAAGAAATGGCAAAAATGATCCTTAAGCTATACTAACTTTCATTATTTACTCTTTTTACCCTTAACTTTATAATATTTGCAAAACTAGTCCTTTTTAGTTTATAACTTATTTTAATTCTTATCTTAAGGTTTCAATACTTGGCAATATGAGTCCTTGTACTTATAAATTCTAGGAAATGTCAAAAACAGTCCCTAGACTGTATAGTTTCAAGAATTTACCATATATACCCCTATGTATGTAAAGTTTTGCAAAACTAGTCCTAAATGCATGTAAAGTATATTTTATCCTAGCAACTAAGTTTATAAGCTTATGTTTAGTTAATCTAAGTTCAAATAAGTCACCTAATTCATATTATAGCATCTAATATAGCAAATTAGCACATAAACTCCTAATAACCTAATTCTAGGGTTTCGAATAGAAAGCATGCAAACAAGAAGGTTTAAGGCTATCCTATGGTTCCTAAGGCTTATCGTAAGTGTCCTAGGTTTATTCTAAGTATACTAGATTCAAGGTCAAGGCTTACCTAGGTCGGGGAAAAGCTAACGAGGCAATTAGGGTTTCTAGGGCTTCTCTCAGCTTCAAACCACAACTCGACTTGGCCAAGGCTTCGCTACTTGGTTGCCATGGCTTCTAAGGGTCTTATACTACAGAAATGTGAGGTAGAGAAGAGAAGGAAAGGTGTGAAGAAGAATGGAGGGGAGAGGGTATTTATACTCGCGTAAGGAGTAGCGAGCAAGAAAAAGGGTCATGAGGTGTCGAGGAGGGTGGAGGTCAGCTAAGCAAAGGTAAGGGAGGTCGTGGAGGGTCTAGTGGTGACGAGGAGCAGCTACGTAGTAGCTAGGGGGCTGAGATAGGCCGGTTATGGTGAAGAGAGGCCGAGAGAGGCGGTTTGGAGAAGAAGGGTGACAAGTAGGTACATCACCTACTTGCTTGGGTGCTTAGAGGTGCTAGGGTTCTAGCTAAGTATAAGGGAGGTGCTAGATAGCTTTCTTGGTAGTTTAGAGTAGTATAGTAGCTAGTTTTAGGTTTAGTTTTAACCTAGTTTTGTCTAGTGAAAGTTTTAGGTTTAGCCTAGGGTTTAGTGCCTAATTTAGGGTCCTACGAGTGTCTAATGAATAATACTAAGTCCTAGGGGGCTTATACTAAGTGGTGGTAGCTTATGGTAAAGATTTTGGAAAGTTAAACCTAGTTTCCGGGAAGTTATGACCTAGTTAGGGTTTTATGCTTATGTAACTTGTACCTAAGTTCTAAGGAGTTGTACTATGGTCTAGGGAGTCTAATATATCCTAAGGTAGCTTTTGTAACTTATAACTAAGTTTTAAACACTTTAGAACATGTATGGATAAGCAATTAGGGTTTTAAAGATAACCGTAAACACATAGGTGCAGTTAGGGTTTTATAGCAAGTATGGTGTATTAGAGTGATAGTTTTCTTAGTGAAAATATGTTTGTAACCTTGACTTGACATACCGGGATGTATACATCAAGTAAACATAGTGGTGGTTGGCATAGGTGGATACGTGAGCTTGTCTAGAGGTTAGTTAGGTCATAAAGATATAATAAAGCAAAAATTTGGCTCGGGAAAATCCTAAAGGCATTTCTAACCTAGATTGTGCTTAATGGGGGCCTAAGTTAAGTTAGTAAGGCATTTCTAACCTAAGGGGAAGTTAGTGGGTTGTTACAGCAATGTCTGCTTGGGAAGCATAGTGACGGAGCAGTGCTTGCTCAGGAGGCATAGTGATGGAGCAATGTCTGCTCAGGAAGCATAGTAACGGAGCAGTGCCTGCCGCAGCAGTGCCTGCCGCAGCAGTGCTTGCATCGGTGCTGGTACAATAGCCACTGACATACAAGTACAATGATGTACAAATGAGCACAGAGGCTATTAATATTGTGGGTGCTATTAGAAATGGCAGTCATTTCGTCACAACTAAAGATAAGTTTTATTAGTTTAAAAATCTAAGACCCATTCTACTAAACATCAAAGGAAACTCAACTTGTGAACCTCAATTCACCACTCATCTTGAATGATACTCAGGGAGATCTATACTTGCCGAAATTCTTTTGTATTAGGTTTCGACAAGACATCGACAACTAGGACAATAGCGATTACTTTTACCTGGTAGGACAGTTGCATGGACCGTCAAAGCAACAATTGCGTTTTTAAGATGCATCATAATGATCAACAAAAACACATAAAGATTGTCCACTTGTACCTCAACATGTCGGCAAAAATGAAAGTTGAATGGCCAAAAAAGCTAGAGTAAAAAACATATTACTATGAGCCTCTTTATCAAAGTCCTCTTCACGAGTAAAGTAACTACAAATAAAAGTGGGCGAGAAAAGACTAGATTGTTATTCCGAGAGGAAGACTCGTCTTGTTATAATGCAAGCTACTATATGGGGTGTGCCCTGGCACAAGCAAAGATTTATCAGCATGAAGACAATATACGCGGATTTCATCAGGAAGTTACATGTCCCAAAACATGGGCCGAAGAAAGCCAAAAGTATCCTCCCCAAAATCATTTATACCAACAACATTATCTACAAACATACAATAGATTCATACGGTGCTAGTATTCAATCTTGCAAAGTCAATTGAATAAATTATGCGAGGTTTTCCGAAGAAGAAAATATGGGGAGACGTGATCAAAGAATCATGATACTTGAACGCTCTTTGTCCTAGTAAGACTTTCGAGGACAATTTCTTAAGATGCCGACATGAGCGATTTTCAATTATCATGGTTCATCTTGTTCTTTGAACTAAGTACGACAATTGCGTTGAATTATCATGATTCATGGACTACTTCTCCCCATGCAGATGTTTTCTTGTCTAAACCTCTCTCATACTTCTTCGGTTGACTTTGCAAGATTGAAAGCCGATACATTGGTCGATTCATTTGTTTGTTTGTAAATGATGTTATTGGTACTAATGATTTCAAGGACGATAAAGTTTCAGTTTTCTTAAGCCCGTGATTTTGGGACGTGTGACTTCGTGATGAAAGTCATGTCCGCGTTATTGTGTTATAACTCATATAGCTTGTCCCAGGCACACTCCATTTTTTTTTCTTTTTTTTTGCAAATGGTGAATGATTATATTAATATCAATAAATGACAAATTACAAGTACAATTCTCCCATAATTGGAGTGAAACAGACTTCACCCAGTAAGATACAAATGAAACATACAATACAATCTAGTCTATCCAATATCTGATGATAGCTAATCAATATCAAACATACTAGTCCATATATCAGACAACTCAGTCTTATTACAAACTAATCAATGCTGCACTTTAACATAAACCATGCCAGCTTTGATTATGCATTCACCAATAAGAGCACCTACCATCTAGCTACATTTCCACATCATATCCCTATCAAAGCATTCAACCAGCTCCCACAATAGCTAAGCCAGGGCAGATGTGTGGCTTCACTAGAAACCCTTACCCATCCATTGGGGAGCTCTGCCAAACAGTCTACATTTCCCTCTCTAGAAGGGCTTTAGCTGTATAGGAACACTCTCCCTCAATGACCAACCACTCCATATGGTCTGTAACATGCATCATAACAAGATAGAGTTGCTAGAGAAAATCCTGTCACTTTCACTTAACGGGTTACCGGTTTAACCATTTCGACCGCCGGGTCAACCCGTTTCCTACTAAAAAAACTATTTTTTCAACCAGGTCAACCGGTTCGACCACCGGGTCAACCTTGTTTTCTATTAAAAAAATGAAAAAACCAAATCTGCCCGGGTTTCGAGAACCGAGTTGACCCGGGTCATTTAAACCTAGCAGGTCTAACGGTTAACCCGTTTTTAAAAACCCGGTTTTTTTACCCATTTTTTTGGCTGAAACCCGTTCAACCGATTAACCCAACTGGGTCGACCCGAGTTTCAAAACATTGGTTACATACTCACCTTTATAGGGTCATGGGCTAAAAGTTAAAACAAGTAACATCCATCTATTTGTCACTCATCTTTTCGGTTTGATTTCGGTTTTGTATAAATATTTCGGTTTTTGTCAGTTCGGTTCGTTTCGGTTCGACTCATGCCACAACACATTTTCGGTTCGAAATAGCCAAGCTGACCCGAACCGACCTTATTCGGTTCGGTTTTGGTTTCGATAGCTATTTCTCGGATCGGTTCTCGGTTCACTTTTTTCCTTTGTCGATTTTTGGGTCCGGTCGATTTTGTCGGTTCGGGTCGGGTTTGACCCGTTTCTGTTGATTGATTGATTGTTTTCTTTAAGTTACTGTAGTTTTCTTAAATCCTATTCCTTTTAGAAATCTATCTCAATATAGACTTAAAAAAATATATATTAAGTATGCATAAGTACAATGAATTTGGTTCTACCAAAAACAATCTAGCATAAAACAGTAACAAAAAACTTGCATCACAGACTATATAACACAACTTTTATTATACACAATGTTTAAGTTATATACCAACTATCAAAAGCATTGGATACAAGAATAAAACAAATAAATCTAACATATTGCATTTTATAGTTCTTATTTCTCTTTCGACAAAGTTGCATATCACATTTTTTTTAACGGCTATTTTATTGAAAAAACAAAACTAGCAAGAAGCTAGTAATTACAAAGAGACAGGATGAGGGTTTTTAAGTCATTCATCCCAACTAAACGAAGCTTTACATCTATAACGAGACCAAATGAAAGACTTAGAAACTACATCTTCAAATAACAACGCTTTCGATGGAAACTTTGACTCAAAAATGACCTTGTTACGATACAACCATAAAAGCCACCACATTACATAAAAGACACCTTCAAGAATCTGTTTATGCTTGGCCGGGAGATGCAGATTCACCAGCCAATTCCTCCAATTTTCATATGTTGAGCACTCAACGAATGAAACATCCCACCAGTGAGTAGTTTTATTCGCAATCTGTCGAACCAAGCTACATGTAAAGAACAAATGATCGACAGACTCCGCCCCATTCACACATATCGGACACATAATAGATTCAACGTCAATCCCGCGATGAGAAATATTAAATCTTGTCGGAATCGGAAGCGAATCAGTCTTAACTTTCCAAGCATGCACAAAGTTACATATCACATTGAGAACCTACTGGATAACAAAAACATGTGAAACAATTGTTATTATTAACTTAACTACTTGATTATGAAAGTTATTACATTAGATTTATTACCATTTACATAGATTCATTCGTAACTTACAAAATTTAATATTCTTTGCCCACCAAATCTTGTCCATGTGAGTGTGGTGACATCTTCTTTGCGTGGTTTCGCGACCACCGTCAACAGAGATGGATTCACCGTCAAGAGAGATGGATCCACTTAGGAGCCGGGTGTGGCACGGGCCACTCTCGATTTTAGTTAACAAAGTATAAATTGTTTCTAAAATATGTC
>LBNU01014745.1:0-25331 GCA_014162995.1 Artemisia annua
CTATATATATATTATATATTATATTTATTATATATATATATATATATATTATATATATATATATAGGGAGGGGTTATAAAAGATTGATTTATTGTAAAAAGAATTAAAGAGATTTTTGGGACCCTGTTAGATTTAAAATCATGATGGAGCATTAGACAATGGGATGGAGATTAACTATACACTATAATTAAAGACTGGAAGGGCCAAAAATGGTCTTTTCAAAAAAATACATAAACACTTTCTCTTTCATTAACCCGATTCTAGTTTCTCTTCCTCTAACAACTTTCTCTTCAATAAATCTTATTCATCAATTCATAAAATTCCAGCAAGTTTCTAGCTCAATAAATTACCGGTTCAAGTTTCTATTTCAATAAATTCCCGATTTACTTCTCTCTCATCTCTCTTTAATTCAGATCTACTTTCTCTCTCAATAAATTCGATCATCAATCTCAATAAAATCGATCATCAAATCCTCAAGTTTCAAAAACAATCATCTACAAATGCCGTTGAAAAGCAAAGGTAAGTACACTAAATCTGATTTTGTTCATATATGATACAGTAAGCCAGATTTTAATGCATTTATTTGAAAAAAATTAGAAGCAAAAAGATTAAGAAAGTGGGAAGAAGGTATCAAATAAGGATTTGAAAGGAACTTTTTATTGTTTTGGTTCATTAAAATATGGATTAGAAAGGAGTTTTGGGTTGTTTTTGTTCAATTAAAATAAGGATTTAGTACAGATTTGATTGTTTTTTGATTACACATAAGATTATAATGATTTTGATTTTTTTTCATTAAAATAAGGATTAGTAGCATATTTGATTTGTTTATATCTCTTCTCTTTATATATATATATATATATCATCACAATTAGTACGATAACCACTATTTTAAAGACGACTGGAAAGACGTACGAGTACGTTATAAGTTTGAATAATGAAAAAAAATATCGTGCCTAATGATAAAGTCTTACTAAATTCACAATCAATATGTGTGTGACAAAAAGAAATAGTTGTAACAAAATAAGGCTATAACGACACGTATTTAATTGGGTTTGGTCCTTCTTCTCGCGTATTTGATAACGTTTCTAAATTGGGCTGTAACATAAACGTAAGCTATACAAAGTTTAAAGCATTATGAGATCCAAATTTTAAGGGTATGTTTGGCGAAAGGAACTGTTGCTGGAACTGGTGCTGGTGCTGGAGATGGTGCTGGTACTGGAGATTATAAAATGAGATTATTTTTATAAGCTACATGAAGTAACCTTTGGTTTTAAGAGATTATGGAAGATTATTTTTTTTAGAATCTCTTATAAGTTATGTCTGCCAAACAAGGATTATTTTTTAAGTAGCTTATTTTCTGAAAAAATAAGCACAATCTCTCAACAATCTTGTGTACCAAACATAGCCTAAATGGGCGTCAGCTATACACAACTAAAAAGCTAATTGTCAGTTTCAAATTAAAAATCAGTTGTAAATTAAACGTAAGATATAGATCGATTTAAAAGCTTGAGTTGCACAAGTGTCGTCACGAAAATAGAAGTTATTTCAGGAAAACTTTTAATGGGTGATAACTAGAAACACTCTTTTATTAGTTAAAATATATAAATACAATAATAAATATATTTTTTCTTTCATTTGTGATGCACCAGATGTGATTTCTCGTATATATAATTAAATATTATGTGCACATAAATTTTTCAAGGGTATCCCAACATTCAATCTATCTGGATATTGTGTGATTTTAGTTCTTGATGACTAGATCATCATCCATACCCGACTAATTTTTTTTTAAATGATAACATCGAACTTAAATTCTAGCGAAAAACCAAATTAATCCCTAAGTTTGAAAAGTTATGTTCAATTACAAAGATTTATGATGAAACTAATAATTACTGGATGCTTTAAGTTAATTTGATGATTAATTTAAATTGTGTGTTTGTTTGTGAAAATCAAAACCTTTATTTTTTGCTGTGAATGAAATGAATAAAGGAAGTTTGGCTTTTATATGTGACGAAAATGTCCCCCAAATGTAAAAATCATGTCTAAGTGAAAACACTAGATGAAAGTGAAGTGAAAAATGAGGATTTAACCTTTTAATCTTTAAAGAAAACTTAAATAGTACTCCGTCTAATAATAGACAGGGGTAAGTATTCTGTTATACTCCGTCTAATTATAAACAAGGGTAAGTATTCTGCTATATTGGAAGTCATTTTAGTGGAAGAAAGATGATTATAACTTTGAATTGTTAAGGAAAAAAAACGTCAACTCACATAACAAATTTAGGCCACAAATTACCATGTTATATTGGTGTTGGCTCAAACTTTTCATGTAATGCATCAAACATCAACAATGACGGAGCTAGGATTGCAATATTCAGCTGGCCAAAAAATTTTTTTTAACAAGGGCTAACATAACATGAAGGAAACTAAAATGTAAAAAGGCGTCGATGAATCCATCTANAATAAATTATACTTCTATAAAAAAATTGTGTTCTCAAGCTTTTTTGAAGGAGGAAAAGAAAGGAAACGATATGAAATAGAAGGGAAACGTAATGCTTTTTTTAAGTTAAAATTTTTCTCTCTAAAATTACGCAGAATTGAAAAGAAACTTCATAAATTAACCAATTTGCCCCTAAAAAAATCATGTTTTTTTCTACCCACTCAACCCCCTGTTTAACCGTTTCTTCGATTTCATTTCGTTTTTATAGGGCCACCAAGCTGTAATTAATTTCATTGGCATACATGTGACTATGTGAGTGCATCCGTGTGTTGATACGTGATACAAACAAATTTTTTATAGAAGTATAATTTATTAATAGTTTTGTTTACATGAAAATGTAAATGTAATGGCACTTATCATTTGGAATAGAGCTGGCAAATTGGGTACCTGTTAGGACCTGTTAAGACCTGTTAAGAGAAAAAATGTACTATGCAATTTTTTTATTTTTTAAAATAATTGTTTTTAGTATTCTAGGGTTCAATATTTAACTTTTTTGATACATAAAATGTATATCTGTCATACTCAAACCACCAAAAACAAGTGTTAAACGAGTCGTTTTCATGTTTGAAACTTATGTTATTCGCGCGCTCCGAACCTGTTAAGACACGATTTGCCAGCTCTAATTTGGAATCTTAATTTTAAAGAGATAGTTATGGATGAACTATTACATTTGTAATTTCATAGAAGTACAATATCACCTTTTTAGTGATATGATTTTATTAGAGCAACGATGAAGAAGATAAATAAGAAAGGCATGGTAGTAAAATCAAATTCATATCCATCCATTTTTTTTCTCTTTTCTTTCATTTCTTTTGAGACTCGAGAACACGAATAAAAGGAAGTAATTTCTCTTCTTTTCATTATCTTTCTTTTCTTTTCCTTTAAAAGAAAACTCGGGAAAAGAATGGAAGACTATAAAAACAAACTATTAGATAACAATCGCATCAAGCAATCTGTTAGAGTTAAATGCGTGTAGTAGTCACCAAAAGGCTCACGAAAAACTAACTTGGGAGATATACACCATTATCAAGTTTAATTTTATTCATTTGGATGGGCCAAACATTTTTTCATGTACTAAATATCCTTAATATACACTAGAAAATATCCTTTCAAAATGAGTGCTTGGGTTTGCCATGGCTCATCCTCTAAGTGGCTCTGTCCCCGTAGATCAACACTTATGATTTGAAAAATTCCATTTCATCACACTTTATACAAAACACGAACAAATGGACCAATGTTTTCACATGTACACTACATGACTACAAACTACTATAAGGACTAGCTAGTCTTCTAAGGAGTATTATATTACGGAGTGTATGTGTCTATTTTTGTCACTAAGGTTGAATCTAACATGCGAATATTGGAATAGCATTTACTTTGACACGAAATCTCGAAGGAAAGATTCTTTGGTTGAAGACATGCATCATAACAATGTCGCACGCTTCAATTGTTCATAGAAATAGGAGTTTACGAATCTTGTGGCCCGGTTAAATTTTCAATCCAATCTTTGCTTGTAGTGTTACTTTGTAATCTTGTTTTTTTCTTCTCAAGCTTCTTGCTAGAGATTCAATATATAAAATCTTGTCGTTAAAAAACAATACTTATTTTATATAAATATGTCATAATTTAAGTCCATATCAAATTATAAGAGTGAGAATAAATATGAGGTGAGGTCATTGTGACATGATGCATATGAATTAAGAAAAAAAAAAAATAGATTAATGTGAAAATAAAAAAACAAATATTCGTAAAAAAAAGTGTAAAATGATTCAAAAATTGAAGCGCTTAAAAAAATTTTAAAAAATTGCACAAGATAAAGAATGTTGGTGGATAAAAAAGTTGTAAAGTAAGTTTTTCACAAAATGTACAATATGCAAAAGATTATGAAAAATATTTTTGTGCATTAAAAGTTTTTAAATCGACATTTTGTGCATTAAAAGTTCGTTTTTACATCCAATTTTTTTTTAGTATCTGTATCAAAATTTATACTCCATAAAATATAAAAAATTAAATACTTGTGCATTAAATTTTGTTTTTTTGCGCATTAGAAAATGTATAAGACATCAAAATGAGAAAAACTTACATCGCAACTCTTTTATGTAGGAGAAAATTTTCACAATTTTCTATAAATTTTTGTTTTTTTAAAGTACCTTTACATTTTTTTTTATTTTTTTTTTTTATTTTTATTTATAGATATATGTCTTTTTATTTGATGTATTCCCTCTTAACCAAATATAATATGTTAAGACAAATTAAACATGTAAAAAAGACTTATCACCCATGTTCATTTTTATGATATCTTTATTAACATGATAAAATATTAAAAGATCCAAATTCCACGAATTTTAAATATTAAAATCCAAACATGACAAAATAAGTGCATGGCAAACGTGAACGTGAAAGTTACAATTCTAACAAAACCCTCTATAAAAACCTTACTTTTGCATCACAATAGAAGCATAAAAACCTTACTTAGTAGCATAGCACCATTTAGCAATGGCTACTACTTATTCACATTTCTTGGTGTTATGTCTTCTAACCTTCTTCACATTGTCATTTGCACGACCAACACATTTTAACTTATCCAAGTTAGCCACTCACTGGGAAGACGCTGTTGCGACGTGGTATGGTAGTCCAGATGGTTTCGGAAGTGATGGTACGTAACATTTGACAATGTAGATTGTAACATAAAGACATAATATTTTCCCATACGATGAGCACTTTATAAGTGTGTTGCATGTTTGTTTTCGTAATGTTAATGCATGGTTATTTTGATAAAAATGCAGGAGGTTCATGTGGGTATGGAAATTCAGTGTCACAAGCACCATTTTCTTCTATGGTGACTGGAATCGGTCCATCTCTTTACAATGGAGGGAAAGAATGTGGGGCTTGTTATCATGTAAGCTAGTGGACCTACATTAACTAATACTCAATACGTTTGGTAAAGAGAACTTTAAAGAAATGAAATGAATCGATGAATCTAAATCATTAGAGATATTTTATGAATTACACTGTTTGATAACAACATATACTTCACCCAGGAAATGAGCACAATTTATAAACTTTTTCATTAGAAAAATACTAATTTGGACCGGCAATAATTTCTGTAGCTAATTAGTTACCGAATAAAAAGTATGGGTTTTTATATTTTGTAATGGTTAAAACACATTTTGTTGTTGTATATAGGTAAAATGTACCAAGCACCCATTGTGCTCACGAAAGGCAACTAGGGTTGTCATTACTGATTTTTGTCAGGGAGGTCCGTATGCTTCAGACCACGCACATTTTGATCTTAGTGGAACTGCTTTTGGTTCTATGGCTAAACCAGGCCAAGAAAAGCGTTTGCGTGATGCAGGAGTTTTGCAAATTCAATTTGCAAGGTAATTTTATTTTATTAATTTTAAAAAATGAAAAATTACATAGATAACCATGATATAAATGCTTAATTTTGTCATATATTTTGTTGTATTCTAGGGCTGCGTGTGATTTCTCAAGAACGAACATAGTGTTCCGTGTAGATCAAGGATCAAACCCTAGCTATTTTGCAACGCTTGTTGAATATGAAAAGGCGACGGAGATTTAGCGAAAGTTAGTTTAAAAGAGGAAAGTAGCGACAAGTGGTTAGAAATGGCGCAATCTTGGGGTGCAGTGTGGAAAATCGACCCCGGGAGGGAGCTACACCCTCCATTTTCATTAAGATTGATATCAGGATACTCACAGCAGGTTCTGGTCGCGAAAAATGTAATTCCACGTGGATGGACGCCTGGGGCAACCTATAGGTCGACAGTCAACTACCTATAGAAGGAATAGCGTACATTGTATGAAGTCTTTAAGTATCGTTTTCGAAGTTATGAGTGAGAATCAAGAGGTGACATAAAAAGAGTCAAATTTCCAGCTCACAATAATTTTGATATTTGGTTCAAGAATAATGTTGTATTTAGATTCAAGAATAATGTTGTATCGAATGTAAGTGTATCAAATATAACATTATAAATTTATAAAAAAAATAATTAAAGTTAGAATTATTTATTGATTAAGGAATGTGTAACTTTACAATAGTACTTAGTCTTAAATGTTACAGTAGATGAAATGTGTTATATATACAAGGGCTTATTTCGTAAATATAAAAGAAAGAATGAAAACAAGACAGCATATACGTGCTAAAGGAGAAGGGCACGTGTTTTGAGATAGTCGAAACGTGTTCGAAACATGACGTTACAAACTATGCGTGATTTTTTATTTTTTATTTATTTATTTATTTATTTATTTATTTTTTTTTTATTTATTTTTATTTTTTTATTTTTTTTTTCTCCATCTCAAAGAAATTTAAGATGTAGAGAGTCCAAGGAACAAAAGTCTCAAATAAATTTATGGAAATATCGAGTGATGATGACTGATAAGTGTATTTTGGGCATGAAAGTGAAAGTTCGTGTTTGATCTAAGAACACTGATTAGCTATGATTTTTGGTTTAGTTTTTGAATTGATTACGTGTATAGCTTTGTTTTCATGTCCCTAACATGATGGTCTCATTAAACTGTAAGAAACGGTGCATACTTTTAGAGGAATGTTATATCCACATAATTTTTACAAATAAATGTCCTCTAGCAAGATTACTTATCCAATCAAATGCTTTTTGGTAATTGTTTTGATTGGACAATTGATTTTGACACATCGTTGTGTGAACATTTTTTTTGTAAAAATTATGTGTACATAGCATTCCTCATATTTTTATTAATAAAATCATACTATATTACAATAAAGAAAAATTAATAGCAAATAAATAACAGAAATTAAATACAAACAGACTTAGAGGTGTGCATTGTTTGGTTAATAACCAGATAAACCAAAAATTGAAACCAAACCGAAACTAAAAAAACCAAACCAAACTTATAACTAAACCGAATTTGCCATAATCAAATCGAATCGAACTGAAAATTCAGTTTTCGGCTTGGATATTGTTTTGGCTATCTGAACCAAAAACCGAATTTACAAAATATATATACTTTTTATATATTTATATATACTAGGCGAGTACCCGCGTATAGCAGCGGTTCCTATTGGCAGACAATTCACGATATGCGATATTGTGGTAAGTATTACGTATAACGTTCTAAATTGAACGTGAAAAGATCAAAATGAAACTGTAAACCGTTGTAACATATGATGATTCAACTCTAGCAAAAATTCTTAAGATGTATCAAAAAACATATAAAAATATTTAATAAGACTGAAAAAGAAAACATTACATCAATTATAAGACACTAACTAAAAATACATGTTACTCGTCGTGTAAAACTTCTTGATACACGACATTTGGTGTTGGAATTGGTTCTTCTTCATCATCTTCCTCATCTCTTGATATGATAGCGACGTCATCTCAATTCCAATTGATCAAGTTAGGGTTGAAAAAAAGATTAGGATGTGGAGCAGGGTTAAGATTGGGAATAAGTTGTAAAAAAACAATAAAATGATAAATGAAGGATTAGAATCAACCAAACCTTCCTGTTGTAGTACAGGTGCATGAGTAAAGAAGAATTAACCAAAGAGAAAGACTTGTAAAATGAGACTACGTATGATCTATAATTACCAACAATAATCGTGAGAATATAAATATTCACCAATTTGTAAGACTTCATGTTCATTTAAAGAAGCTATATGTAAGATTAGAACCAAATGAAAGAAGCTTGTGCGTATATCATTTTAATTTTAACAAGGGCAAATTATTAAAAAANGTATCAAACTTGACACTTTTTGTAATTGTATGTAGCCAACTATTTTTTTTCTTATTGTGTGTACTGAACTTTCAAATTTTGATCATTATGAGTATTTTGTGACTATTCTGCCATGTAAAATGACCATTTTACCATTCGAAATTTGAAAAAATTAAGGGTAAAATAGTCACAAAATACACTCAATGATCAAAATTTGTAAGTTCAGTACACACAATAAAAAAAAAATAGTTGGTTACACACAATCACTAAAAATGTCAAGTTCGATACATTTTTTTTGTCATTTGCCCTTTTAACAAAAACAAAGAAAGATTAGAACCAATCTCAAAATCATTATCAACATTCTTTTGATTTGTCATTTCCATTTCTTCTTCTTGATGTTGAACTACACTGGAATTGTTTATACATTCGGTTGTTTATATAGGCAACAACCCAAGAAGAATTTTGAACATCCATGAATGCATTTTCCCGCCTAGCATTGAAATATTCAGGAGCCGTTTGGTTTGTTTGATGGAATCACAATGGGTATAGATTTGATAAATGGGTGGAATGATAAAGGATATGATTGTTTGAAAAGTAATGTTTGGTATTAAAAATTTGTTAATGAAAAGTTGAGTGACAAGTTGTGTTATATGAGTGGTAGAGCCCACTTGTAAGAAAGAAAAGATCACACCCACCTATTTAATATGGTATCATTTCTATGGGTATCCATGCACTATTTTAATTGTCATTCCCTATAATTTTGTTAACCAAACATTTGTTTTGAAAATGATTCCACTTCTTTCATTCTATTCCCCTAAAACAAACGGGCCCTCAGTTTTGACTTTCCTCGCTTGCAATAGTGTTTCGTTGAGCAAGCTATACACATTCATTGCAATATAGTTTCCTTTTGTCAATAGTGAATATATTCTCACGAGAATTGTTCCCTTTTCTCAATAGTTTTCTTTTGTCAATAGTCAATAGGAAGGTCTTTAGTTTCCAGCTATATGTTTCCAAATATATAGTTTCAAGCTATATCTGAGTGTTGCGAATATGTTTCAACATAGTTGACCATGTTTCAACATTCTAACAATTTCACTCTTTTATACGTAGTTAAGATTAATATATATATATATATTCAAAAAGACCACTAAAATTTTATCCTAAAAAATAAAAAATAAATAAAAAAATAAGCTTGAAATAATTTTTATTTGGCAAAAGTCTATATAATTAAATTTTTAAAAAATATAATGGTGTAATTCGGGTTATTTGGGTCAACCCAAAAACTGAACTGAATTCGAATTCGGTTTTCGGTTCGGTTCGGTTGAATTCTAGTTCGGTTCTTTCCCAGAAATTCTTTTTAAGTGAATCAATCGAACAACCCGATAACCGAACTGATGAACACCCGTAGACAAAATAGGGTAGAAGCACAAGACATACTTTTCCAGTTTCTTGTGTAAAAAATGAAGTGTGGACATAAATCGGGGATCCAAACTGCAACTCTTTAAGGTCAAAAGTCAAGTCAACTTAACAAAATAATGGAACCAAATGGGATTTGTTCATGTTCAATTGTTCATGAATCATCGTCAAACTTGTTAAACCCTTTTCTTCCTACTAAATTCACTAATCAACCCTTTATAAAACCCAAATTTTTAAAACCCAAATTTGTAAAGATTAAAGCTATTTCTTCATCATCATCAACATCATTAGCGAGTATGGTGAAAGCTATTAGAGTTCATGAACTTGGTGGTCCTGAGGTCTAACCTTACTCTCATTTCTTAATTTGTTTTAAGTGTTTTTAGTCTTTATGAGAATTAAGGGGTGTTTGAAATAGCTTATTTTCGGGGCTTATGAGCTTATTTGAATTTGAAAAAGCTCTTAAGCCCACTTCTTTCGCTTATGAAGTTGAGCTTATGACTTTAATAAGTCATAAGCTCAAGTTAATGCTCATAAGCCGAAAAATGTGAGCTTACGAGCTTTTTCAATATCAAATAAGCCCATAAACCCCGAAAATAAGCTAATCCAAACACCCCTTTAGAGAATGATAAAAAGGAAGTATATTCAATGAAAATGAGATCAAGAAAATCCCGAAAACGATACGCTTGATATGATCATGCTGCATACTGAAACTACTTGACCAACATCAGTTAACTTCAATAAGAAAAACCCAAAAAAACTGACACATGAAAATTGAGGTTGAAACCCGAAATACTGACTTGAAAACTTGCACTTGAGCTTGAGCTTGAAGTGGTTGAGATTGAAAACTCGATTTTTTAGGTCTTGTGTTTGTACTTTAAGTTAAGCTAATCCAGTTTGCTGTCGGTATATAGTAATTATTACTGATCAACAACAAATTACATGTTTGTAACTTGATATGTTTGCAGAAGTGAACACATTGCCACTAATTTGGGTAGTTCAAAAAGAGATTGTTGCATTTGTTTTAGGATCACTTGTTACATAATATATTCATGTTAACACTTTCATGTTCTTGATCATAAGTATGTAAATGTATTATTTTATGGAAAAGGAACGGCATTAAGTTTTCTACTAGATGAAATATAGCAGTTTATATCTTTTCAAATTAAAAGCATACTTGGTTTTTGTTGGTTCATCCTAGATATAGATATAAATATGTGTTTCACATCCCAGTAATGTACTCCTATTTATAATTTCATCGGGTGGTTAGATTTTTTTGTTTTGTTTCATAGCTACTTCTTAGCTACTACTTAAGAAATTAAATCAAATCTGTACAGGTCATGAAATGGGAGGACATTGAACTAGGAGACCCAAAAGATGGAGAGATCAGAGTGAAGAACAAGGCCATTGGGGTGAATTTCATTGATGTTTATTTCCGTAAAGGTGTTTACAAGGCAGCTGCAATTCCATTCACACCTGGTATGTTATCTCATTGTTAGTTAGAAGTATTTTATCATTTGCCAGATTTCTAACCCGTGTCGTGATAGTGTAAATAAAGCATCTTAATTCTTATGGACTCATATTTTTGAATGATTACTAATGAGCAAATATAGAAGTTTGGATTGTATCTTTGTCAAATAGTAACCTCGTAACTTTTATGGGACATCCTAGGAAGGAAATGGTTGCGTTTGTTAAAGGCAGAAAAACAGCGACCTCGTCAGACAGTCTGTAAATGGCTGAATTTTCGATCTGAGGTTATTTTTAGTTTATACATTAAGTTATATATATCTTTTACGTGAAGGTATGGAGGCAGTGGGAGTTGTAACGGCTGTTGGTCCTGGACTAACTGGCAGGCAAGTTGGAGATATTGTTGCTTATGCTGGGACTCCAATGGGAGCATATGCTGAAGAGCAGATACTTCCTGCAGATAAAGTGGTACCTGTCCCTTCTTCTGTTGACCCTAGTGTAGCAGCGTCTGTTATGCTGAAGGGTATGACTGCTCAGTTCCTACTATGCCGTTGCTTTAAGGTGAAGTTTCAGTCGGTCATTTTTGTCTTATAATAATTGTTTTTGTTTTCTAGATGTGGAATTTTTTATCCATCTGCTTATGAATGAATTGGTTTGAATCCTATTTTATCTCAAACGAATCACATCAACAGATCTTTGGTAAAAGGGTAACGGGTCCAACAGGCTGAAAGTCGCCACAAGTCTATTTTTAGTGCATTCAACCTTCTATATCATTTTATTCAAAGATTTAGATTATTGTTGCATTGTTTTTGTAATCATTATTAACACATTAGTTAGTTATTAATAAAATGGAGAAATAGTGTTTGCTTGTTAGCCAACTATTCTGCACGAAAACATGACTTGTTTCAACCTGAACCTTTTGACCCCTCACCCAGCCCACCCATTTGGCCACATATGGTGTTACCCTCCACTTTAGTTTTATATTTATGCTTTTAGCAAAGATTTGGTAATGCATGTGTGGTATTTGAAAAATCTTCATAGACTCATAGTGATATTGTGAACAATCTAAATAAACCTCTCGATGAACTAGAAGACCTAGCGGTGTGTGGTTTGATCGAAATTCTGATTTACAGATTTGAAATGAGAAACTGTCATCCCATTTAATCCAATCGGGATAACCTGTACCTGGCATGTTTCTTGGTAGGAGTAACACGAATCTCATAATTAGAGTTGTATTCTAGACGCTTCTAAAAAAGGGAATTGATCTGTGGTCAATTTCATAGCTAATCGTATGACCTTAGAACTTGCAGAAATTCAAAAAATAGGTTCTGTCGTGATCTACTTCTAACTTAATTCGTCAATCGTAAGTGTATATATATATAGAACTTAAGGATGGTTGATATGAAGTAGGAACTGGGATACATACATTTTCTTAGTACACAAATTTTACTCTATGAAAAAGTAAAGTTCTGGTTTTGGTACTCCAAACTTGTAATGTTTGACTAGGTTATCACAAATAGGCAAGCTTTAAGTGTTTGTTGAGGTCTAAAATAGCCTTCAGATAGAGGCATCTTGCCGATCCAAAATCGCAATAAGTGCAATTAACTTATTTGTAATGATGATAATTTGCAAAATGCAATTTTAACTTGAATCATTATATTAGTGGTGACATATTCTACCAATTTATGGTAAACAGGTTGATTTGCGTTCAACTTGGCCTCTAAGGGGCCAAATGGATAAAATAAATAAATAAATAAACTAGCTAAAATGGATAGAGGTTAACGAATTTAGTGGGTCAAATTGGTTGAAAGTAATCCACATCAATGTAGACAAACGTGAAACTTTCTAAATCTGTTTGAAATAGTCACATATTGTATTAAAATAAAAAAAAAAAAAAAAAAAAAGAAAAAAAAAAAAAAAGATTTAATCAAAATCATTTATTTATTTATTTATTTATTTATTTATTTATTTATTTATTTGTGTAAAATATAAGAAGAAAAGGGATAAAAAAAAAAATTATGCGTGGCAACACATCTTGACCTGATCTGTTTTATAGCTACGCAATTATGGCATTCTGCACATACCAGTCTAGAACCACTATTAATCCCACCCAACTGGCCCATTTACCACCTCTATCGCTGAATTAGTTGAGACTTTATTTTTAACAGGTGGAATGCGGACATACAATCCTTGTGCATGCAGCAGCAGGTGGTGTTGGATCGTTATTGTGTCAATGGGCAAACAAACTTGGAGCGACTGTTATTGGAACTGTCTCAACCAAAGAGAAAGCTGCACAAGCCAAGGAAGATGGGTGCCACCATGTCATCGTCAGCAAAGAAGAAAATTTTGTTGAACGCGTTACTGAGATCACCTCAGGTGAAGGGGTGGAAGTAGTCTATGATTCTGTCGGGAAAGATACCTTTGAGGTAATCAGTTTCTCCATCAGTTTCCCTTTCTGTGACATTTCTAATTGCATCAGTTAAATAAGACCTCGTCTAGTATTTCATACTGTTTTGTCAGTTAGACCTACTAAATGAAAATGTTACATGACAACATCTTTAAGCTACATGGAACAAATTTGTTAGCCTGTTAAGGGTTCTGCATTGCATGTTGAGCATTTTAGAATTCTTGATGGTAGTAGGACCCTAATTTAAAGGTTCTTTAGCTGTCCTTACTTAAGCTGAAAGGGTGCATGAAGAGGTGGCATTCTTGTCCCAGTAAATTATGGATGGGTCTATTCAAGTACTAATACGGATCAAACGGGTGAAATAAAAATAACTAGCAAAAGATGGAAATAGGGATAGTGTATATTTAATGCATAAACGTCGTGTCCCAATTCATCTAATGATAAACGATGTTAATATCAAACTGAGGGTGTAGTGCTCTGATGATTTAGGATACATTAATATCAATTAGAATCACTATTGTAATATAATAGAAATACCAGTAACTTAATTATAGAGTTATTTTAAGAGTTGTAAAGTCAAACGTATGAACTGAGTTTTGAAATTATGTGCTAAAGTAACTTGATTCTATTTGAACCAATGCACCAAACTGACTTGTTCAGGCTTGTGGCTCACTGAACGTTGAACAGAATAGGCATGTTTGAGTTTATGGTTCTCATCGAGACAAATTAAATCATATAGACCCTTAGAACTGGAGGTAGAAATACCAGCGGGTTGGTTAATCGGTTAAAAGGTTGGAGATTTAATGCAATAAAAATACATCTAAATGACCTTCGACCGTTACGTGTTTCCTTTGTACCTATTTCCTTTATTTCACCCTTTTGACCCGTTAAACATAACCCAAATCAACCCATCATAAGTAAATGGGTCAAAACTGCAACTCGGCCTGTACCAAGATTGGGTTCCAATTTTGTTGATCAGAATTAGCATGAATTGACTTTCCATTATTGTGTCNGATTGATTTCCAGATAATGCTATTTCATCCTGGTCCAAAAGGTTATAAACGGATTCGTTTGGTTTATTAATTTGCCAGAGGTCTTCTTGGAAGCAGTCTCCCTACTCTCGGGTTTACCCTAAAGTAGGGGTATGAACTGTCTACATTCCACCTCCCCCATACCTCGTTCATACGGGATTGGGTATTGTTGTTGTTTGATTTATTAATTGTCTGTAAATGTTAAACCAAACCAATCTCAATCAAACTGAGGGTGTAGTGCTCTGGTGATTTAGGATACATTAATATCAATTAGAATCAGTCACTTACTAAAAGAGAACAATTACTATTATAGTGTAATAGAAATACCAGTAACTTAATTATAGAGCTATTTTAAGAGTTGTAAAGTCAAATGTATGAACCGAGTTTTGAAATTATGTGCTAAAGTATTTTGATTCTATTTGAACCAATGCACCAAGCTGGCATGAGTGGTTCAGCTTGGTTCAGGCTTGTAGCTCACTGAACGTTGAACAGAATCGGCATGTTTGAGTTTATAATTCTCATTGAGACAAATTAAATCATTTAGACCCTTAGAACTGGAGGTAGAAATACCAGTGGGTTGGTTAATTGGTTAAAAGGTAGGAGATTTTATGCAATAAAAATACATCTAAATGACCGTCGACCGTTTGACGTGTTTCCTTTGTACCTACTTCTTTTATTTTACCCTTTTGACCCATTAAACTTAACCCAAATCAACCCATCACAAGTAAATGGGTCAAAACTGCAACTCGACCTGTACCAAGATTGGGTTCCAATTGTGTTGATCAGAATTAGCATGAACTGACTTTCCATCATTGTTTCAGGGATCACTAGCCTGCTTAAAGATCCGAGGACACCTGGTCTCTTTTGGGCAGTCATCTGGTGCACCAGACCCGGTACCTTTATCAGCACTTGCTGTAAAATCCCTCTTCTTAACTAGGCCTTCTCTCATGCAATACACAGCCAAACGAGACGAGCTACTTGAAGCTGCTGGTGAGGTATTTGCCAACATTGCAACTGGGGTTTTACGTGTTCGGGTTAACCACAAGTATCCTCTGTCTCAAGCATCTCAAGCCCATTTGGACCTGGAAAGCCGAAAGACCACTGGCTCTATCGTGTTGATACCTGATGGTGTTGAGCTGTGAGTTCATTTGTGTTTATCTGTATGTACTCTAAATAAAGATAGTGTTGGTTGATGGAATGGTGTTTGTTTCTTATCTTACTAACACTGCTTGTCAATTGTACTTGTAACATATTTTTTCGGGAAAGCTTGTTAATGGTAAATTTACCCCGTTCAAACGTGGTTTTGTCAAAAAATAAATGTCATAAGGAATTAAAGATTTCATATGGCTGGCGCTTTAGAGCAAAAGAATTCGCCACAGGATTATGGCTCGGTATGCGGGAAGGGAACTACCCCAGAGTGGTGTGGGCGGGATGGAGATGTGCGAAACACACGCAACATTCATACAACTGATTTTTTTCTTACGGTAAACTTCAAATATATGATGAAATCTATGACATAATCGAAGTGTGTCATGTTTACTAATGGAAGAACAATGTTTGAATCAAGAAATGACCAATAAAGTGACATTAGTCCAGAATCATATCTGTTCATTGTAATTTGTTGAATATATGAAAGTGTTGACAAACTCATGAACTATATAGATTGACTTGCATAGAAACTGAAATTGACTTGATTCAAATGAGTCAAGTTGTAATATGAGCTACCTGAGTAGACTTTCGAGTGAGGTTCGAGCTCAAATACTCGCTCACGAGCCTTGCTGAGCATTACTTCCATTTAAACCTTTCTATATTACTATATATGTATAATCACTTGATTACCAAGGGGAGGCAATTTGTGTCGAGTTAGAGTTCACACGTTGCGGGTCAGAAGACACCCAAAAACGACCAGTTTAGTAATCAGGTCGTCAGCTTGAAACGCTAACTTAGTTACATCTAAATTGAACACGATCCATTTAACTTGCTTATCTAAATGGGTTGGCGGGTGAAATTGCACGAACGCGAGGTCCCACATATTGAGTTTGTTAGTTACAAACCCGACAACCTTAAAAACATATACACCTACCAAAAGTGAGATTGTAATGATGAGCAACAATGTGACTACAGTTTATGTGCTCCAAAATGCATCTGAAGTCACAGTATACTTTGCATATGATTAATGATCATTTTAGTCAGAAATGCCAATCAAATGTTGCACCAAATCTCAGTTCATGTTTCCTACACACTAATTTCACTAACTTTACCAATTGGTCCAATTCTAACAAACCAAAATCCAGTAAACCACATCTTGCAACCATTAAAGCTATTTCGACTTCAATCATTAGCCAGTATGGTGAAAGCTATCAGGGTTCATGAAGTTGGTGGTCCTGAGGTCTAACCTTACTGTCACTCTTAATTTTTTTTATACTATTAAACATATATGATGTCTTTTTTGTTGTATCTTAAGTTGCTCATTTTTTTATTTTTTATTTTTTTTTTAACTTAATATGTGAAAAAAAAAAAAAAAAAAAAAAAAAAAAAAAAAAAAAAAAAAAAAAAAAAAAAAAAAAAATGATACTTGAAGAATTTCGGCACTATGCTTATTTCTTAGGAATCATTACTGATGTCCCATAAGGATTGTTGCATTTATTCTCAGTTTACTGTTTATGAAGCTTGTTAGCACTATCCGTTTTGACATCCACCTTATGTAGGTATTGTATATAAAGAAAACGTTTTGGGGATAGTCGTGAAATTGCTAGTGGATATCTATATAGGTAGCTAAGACTATAAAGAAACGGCTGCAGTTACGTTGTTATAAACTTAAAATAAGCATAACGTTCTCAGAATAGTTGCAGATTTTATGCACAAACTTATATTAATTTGGGGATTTTTTTTTGGATGGCTACTTCTTTTTGCCATTACGTGGCTTACATTCTCATCAACCATCCAATCTATGAATGAGCATTGTGATCAAAAGAGCTGATCAAACCTTTAAAAGGTACTAAAATGGGAGGACCTCGAAATAGGAGACCCGAAAGATGGAGAGATTAGGGCGAGGAATAAGGCCATAGGGGTAAATTTTATTGATGTTAATTACTGTAAAGGTGCCTACAAGACTGCAACACCATTCACACCAGGTTTATGTTATCCCATTTCTTATTAAGTTATCATATAATGATGTCAAATTGTAGGATATATACGCATCTATGCATGTGTCAAAGCGATTGACCTTTTGGACCGCCAATGTTTGTAACAAGTAAACACAACGTTTGGAATGATTTATTCTTTATTAGAAGTATTTGACCATTTGTCAGATATCCAAAATGCCTCTGGATAGTGTCAAAATGTTAGGAGAGACTCACTGCTTAAGGAAATTCTATGGACCTGTATCCTTGAAAGAATCCTAATGGACAAGTAGGTCATTTTGGTTTGAGAGTTTCCCAACAATGAAGTTAATTACTGATACATGTTATGGGACATCCTAGAAAGGAAATTACAATGTTTATTTGGGTACCGATGTAGTATTTCCTTTGTGAACCAATGTTGGCAAAATATGTTTGTTTCTTTACACTAAAGCAATCAACTTTATTACACTACTTATGAACTATGGCCGATATTGTCTTCTGTAGAGCATGTGGCTGGCTGAACCGAGGTCATACTTTTATATATCTTTTATGTGAAGGTATGGAGGCTGTGGGAGTTGTTATAGCCGTTGGTCCTGGACTAACCGATCTGCAAGTTGGAGACATTGTTGCTTATGCTCTTAGGACAATGGGATCATATGCTGAAGAGCATATACTTCCTGCGGATAGAGCGGTACCAGTCCCATCTTCTATTGACCCCTCTATCAACCAACTTAGGAGTAAACAGGTTCATATTGATATACTTTGTCTAACGTGTCGAGTGGGTAAAATCTGAAAGAATCAGCAACAATGGAAATACGTTGAACGGACTAAGCAGGTCAAACAGGTCGGAAAGTCATCCAACGAATTTAGATCATCATTGAAATAATATGACATTTTCAATCCAATATAAACCTCAATTGCTTACGAAGTTAACGAAAAAGTAAAGACAAACAGTACTCATGGGTCGGGACACCCGACCAAACCAGTTCTATAAACCACCCTCACTGTCTTCACCAGCATGCAGTTGATTGCTGATTGCTGAACCATTAACATCGATAGAGGGTGAAACACCTCTAGTAGTATACACATGATATCATTCGGCTAAAAACCGCGTGGTTATCCTTTTCGAAAATGTAAATCTTAGAAGGGTGCTTATATTGGTATTCCCATTGATAAGACACCCTTATTATCGCAACCCTCGTTCATACCTCATTTTTCCAGCCATTATACGGCTAAATCCGGCTAGGTCCGGCCATTATACGGCTAAACCCGGCTAGGTCCGGCCAAACCCGGCTATGTCCGGCCATTATCTGGCCAAACCCGGCTATGTCCGGCCAAACCCGGCTATGTCCGGCCGTTATCCGGCGAAACCCGGCTATGTCCGGCCATTATCCGGCCAAATCCGGCTATGTCCGGCCATTATCCGGCCAAATCCGGCTATTTCCGGCCATTATCCGGCCAAACCCGGCTAGGTCCGGTCGTTATCCGGCGAAACCCGGCTATGTCCGGCCATTATCCGGCTAAACCCGGGTAGGTCCGGCCGTTATAAGGCTAGACCCGGCTAGGTCCGGCCGTAATACGGCTAAACCCGGTTAGGTCCGGCCCTTTGAGGTAGTCTATGATTGTGTTGGGAAAGACACCTTTGAGGTAATGAATTTCTCCTTTGATTTTACAGTATTTTCGTATTTGTGTAGACTATTGAGCAGATCTTTAACAGTCGAATGGGTCAAGTATATTTGTTTAGCTGAAAAGAAACGCGGTCGAATGACCCGCTCATTTTTCCATATCTACCTGGTTCTTGAAGGATGACTGCAAAGTCGAGACTGTATATAAAAGATCAAACTGATTGATTTCTAAGTAAAGCGTTTTCATCATGCTTCGAAAAAAATTCTAGAATGTCTGGTTTGTTTTGTATCATAGTTTCTAGTTTTAAAACAATCCATGCACAACGAAGGTGTTGTACTTCGATGATTTTGAATATATCAGTATGGAATAGTACCATGTATAAGATGATCATTATGTGCTGATGTTAATAGACTTTATATGTAATCAAGCTAATGTATTATAATCAAGGAGCCGAATTTGAAAAGCGACTTGGTTAGTTTGGTTCACACTGGGTACAAACAAACCATGTTTAAGTCCATGGCTCTCATCGAAACCAAACATAATCACTTAAAACTGTGGAACTAGAGGTGGAATAATGGCGGATTGGTAATGGGTCAATACAGGTCATTTGTTGGTACTGGTCTGGTTAGGTTTGACCCTACACGCTTCTTGTCCTTAATTTTAAGTATTTATATTAACGATTCGTATTTCAGCTAGCATTATCACTAATAATAATAATAATCCTATTCTAATAAAATGATTTAGAGGGTTCTATGATGCACCCTCTTTTCAGTTTTACTTTTTGGGCCTCTGCTAGGGAAAAAACACAGCGAAAGTCACCCATTTTTAATGGCTTGAAGTTGCCGCCTGTATGTGGAACCAAGAGTCTGATGCCTATTTATTGAACAAACTTGTGAGCGGGCTCTCTTCAATGTTGTTTCAGGGATCATTAGCCTGCTTAAAAGACCGAGGACACATGGTGATCTTTGGGCAGGCACCAGATCCTGTACCTATATCGGCACTTGCGGTAAAGTCCCTGTATTTGACCAGGCCTTCTCTCTTCCAATACACTGCCAAACGAGAGGAGCTCCTTGAAACTGCTGAAGAGGCATTTGCCAACATTGCAAATGGGGTTTTACGTGTTCGTGTTAACCACAAATACCCTCCGTCTCAGGCTGCTCAAGCGCATTTTGACCTTGAAAGTCGAAAGACCACCAGCTCCATTTTGCTGATACCTGATGGGGTTGAGTCGTGAATTCATGATGTGCTTTTTCCTCGTATTGATATCACTTTTGCTGAATGGAAATTAGTCCGATTGTCACGTAGAGCATAGTGCCGTTGATGACTAATGAGAGTCAAATTCAGTGTGTAAAGAATGTGATTATGTGTCGCATTATGTTGTAATTTGGTTCTGACTGTCAATTGCTAGTCTCTTTAAGTCAATTAGTACTCGACTCTCAACTATCAAGCTAATGGAATTGAGGTGTAAGTTCATGAGGTGTTCTATCTTTCTGTACACTGAATAACGACATGCGTTGATGGAATGTTGTTTCTAGCAATCTTTCTGATTCGGAAATGATGCTGTTATGTGACATTTTGTTTCATAATGTTTGTGTCAACCATATGGTTCATAAGTCGATAATGGTTAATGGATACTTTTTCTTTACTATTTTCAGTAATGGTTAACTGGATACAAAGAAACCATTCCATCTTTTTATTGTTGTAGAACATCGATTACTTTTGTACAACAATATAATACTCCCTAACAGATGCTCTAACTCGTGTTTGTTTTCATACAAAACAGTGTTTCAGGTTGCACACGATGCTTCAGAAAAAAGTGCTTATTTAGCTCAAAATAAGAAACTGAGCACAAATTGTTTTAGCATTTGAATACCTACAACGCAATAAGCTAATGATCACCTTACAGACGCACAATACCAAACACCTTAAATTGTTTCGAGACCCTGACAGAAGATGATTATCCTCAAAATTACTCAACATGATCATATAACATTAAAAGAAAATCCTTGTTTCTCGTATTTCAAACTAGCAAAAACACAATTCTTTCGAAAACAAAATTACCCCTTATGCAAAAATGCCCATAAGGAGAGTGTCATTGTTGTTATGTCAGCAAATTGATTATCAACGTCTATGCGCCCAATCCAACACTAACTAGGATCATGATTTGACTCAAATCTAAGATCATGATCAATAATAATGTTGGGTCTGGCTCACAGATCGTGTGAGGTCATGATCAACACTTGCGGGAACGACTCACAACCACAATCAAGAGTACCATAATGGAAAGAAAGAAAGAGCTTTTAAGCTTCTCTTGAAATGAGTCGATGCTTCCATTGGTATCTGTCTTCCCTTTGTTCATGTGTTGAACCAACTCGTTCACAATCTTTGTTATTTTCTCTACTACTTCAATCACTTTATCCTTTGTATTGACAAATATCCAACGAAGTACTTGTGTAACTGGATTAGTGTCATTAACACTGTCCCCTGATCCCTCAGAAATGCTTTTACCTGTCCATAGACAATCCCAAAAACAATATAGTTACTATACAATTTTCAAAAAAACAACTTAACAGTACATAAAGATCAATGTTCATAAGAACAATTGGTTGAATGAAATGAAGGTTGTATACACTCCAGCAATACAAGACCATACAAACCTTCAGTGACTGCCTCACGTATCTCACGAACCACATCATTGTTCATGACAGCGTTCCAAACGGCCTTGTCAGATGACAAGGAAATGACCATTCTCTACACCATGATCATTAAAACAAGTTAATAATCTTAACATTCATTCTAACCCAATTAATAAAAGTCTTGGTTGATAATTGATCTGCACTTTTTTTATAGTTCAATGAATTGAGTCAATGATTTGATAGTCATAAACTCATACATGTCTCTAAGCCAATAAACGTGAGAATATGATGAAAATATAATTACTTGTTAGATCGGTAGCTTTTTCATAATGGAACATACAATCAACATAACTTCGCATATTATATAAATCCTATACTAAACACCAATGATCGTACCTGAACTGAAGGCTCAGTTTGCAATAGATGGAAAGCCTCATAAACTTTGTCCGAGCTAGGAACTTGCAAAGTACTTGTTGAGTTGCATAGATTCATCGACGGCTCAATCCAGTCTAGCTCGGATCCAATTTTAAAAGAACTAGTTGTTGGACTCGAAACCTTATCCACTCCATCATCATCGGTATCATCAACTGTCTTCTGATCCTTGATCAATTGTTCAAATGACAACGGTTCAAGAACCCTAATGTTCACAAAAAAGATATGATCAAATCAATACACACGTACAACTTAACCACGATGATTTTCATATTCTAATATTTGATACGACATTATCAAATCCAAAATAAATTTACAAGTTAACACCCATAACAATAAAGTCCATATTAATTACATAATATTTACAAAGATATACAAGCACAAATACTCCCTCCGTCCCAAAATTATTGTCCAGTTTGAATTTTCAAAATCAAATTTGTTCAACTTTGACCATAAATATATATTTTTTAGTATATAATACTTGATGAAAAATTATACCGTTGAAAAGTACACTTAAAACCCAATCCATTTATATATTTTACATTAACTAATAAATTATGTCAAAACGCATACACTACTAGAGATTGTGAATAGAGCCCGATTATAGTGAAAAACGGGCTCTAAAGGGATTCCGTGCTCTAAAAAAAGGTATAGAGCCATGTTTTCTTTTACAAAGCCTAACAGGGCTCTATGACGTTTATTGTAGTAGTGATAGAAACACAATCAAAACACTACCCCTAGCAACATATACATATCTTCATTTAAAATAAAATTATGAGAAACAAGATTATAAATACATACTCTTGCAGAGAAGTAACTGCATGGCTAATTTCTTCATTAGATGGAACACTCCCAAACATAATATCATCACCATGCAAACTCTCAAACTCATGATCAACATATTCCCAATCAAAATCATCACCCGACATCGTAAAAGGACAATTAGGCGGTGAAGCCATGTAAGAGTTATTTAGATAAGAGCATGGTAACGATGTAGATGATAGTGACAACGTGGTATTCACAGGTTGGTTACGATTATTACTCGTTGTACTTCTAGTGGACGTGGCATGTGCATGGGGTTCTGCGGACGAGCCGTGAGAACCACCTGCACCCATCGTGGTTCTCACGGCTCTGTGAACATTCCTGATCACACCTCCCCCGCCTCGACCCCCGCCACCGCTGCCACCCAATCCCTGACCAAAAGACCTCCTCATTTGACTGTTTCTTTGTGTGTGAGATTGTGTTTTGTGATATTGTGGAAGTTGTAGGTTAATAGATAAGTTATAAGCCCGTAAAATTTGGAAAAAATACGGTTTTTATTTTTATTAAGTTCTTAGTAATTAAAAAAGATAAAATATAAAATAAAATAAAAATTCTTAGTAATATTGAGTGATAATAATCTTGGCTATAAATGTTATGTTATTTGTCTTAATTAAGTTCTTCTGCTAGTATGAATCTTAATATGGACATTATACGTGATGAGATTGATAATAAATAGAAAAGATATTAGTAACAATGTGTGCATGCTATATTTTCTGAAGAAATGTATCTTTTTTAAAAATAGTAGGAACTTATGAAATACGTTATTAGTTTCACGAATATATTGTGATATAGATATAGTTTTTATTTTTATTCTTTATCATGTTTGAAGATATGATTTCATCTTGCAGGAAAAGTTAATAAATCCTTTTTAGAATCTTTCTAAAAAGATAAAATAATTGTTTAAGATTTACTTGGCCTTGAAATCGTAAATGAAGGAGATAACGTTCCGTACGTGACATTATTCGATGAAATATAACTTGGCTTTTTCTTGTAACTGCCAACCAAAATTACGGCTGGTTTTTGTTCCTCGTATTGTTTATCTGCCACATGTGAACCCCTTAATCACCCGTGTCACATGATGGCCTCAGACACATTTAAGATCATACAATGTTTTTATTGTTTGTTTTTTATGCCTTTGAAAGAAATCATAATCGGGTGGTAAGTTATAGACTTCTTTTTTGGTGTTTCATTGATCAATGAAAGGACAAATGGTAATCGATGTTAATGTCTTAGGCTATGTTTGACAAAAGTAGCTGTGAGCAGTAGCTGTGAGCAGTAGCAGTGAGCTGTGAGCAGTAGCTGTGAGCAGTAGCCAAAAAAACTCACAGCTTCATAAAGAAGCATTGGGAAAATGAGCTTTCCTAAAAAATATCAAAGCCCACAGCTCTCATGGCAAACGAACACTAAAAGTCAAAAAGCTCATTGTTCACCGCTCATTGCCCAAAAAAGCTCCAAAAAGCTTTGTGTCAAACATAGCCTTAGTGATGTAAACAAGCTGTTTGGCGAGAACTTTGTTTATGTTGTTTATTAATGAAAGGAGAATTTTGACATGATTTCAAGTTCAAATAACTAATTCAACATAAGTCCTTGTTACTCGTTAATTATGTTCGAGAACATTAGTAATTCGTCGTTAAAGCTTTAGTTGGTAAAGCAGTGGCGGACGTAAGACTATAAATAATCAATTGCACAAATTTCATTTTTCATAAATAGTGAACGAAGACATGTATCACAAATTTGTGTAACCGTTAAAAACATATCACATAATAAAAATACATTTGGTTAACAAGAACCAACATTAGAGGGAATGAATAAGGATGTGTTGGTGCAGAGCGTTTAGGAGTATTTAGGAGCGGTGATGTTTAACATTGTGATTTTTAATGCTCGTTTTGCAAGCAATAAGTAGCTTTATCTAGAAAAAATTACACGGATGGTCCTTGTGGTTTACACAGATTGCATGTTTAGTCCCTATTTCATTTTAATTACACCAGCCGCCCCTCTTTTGTGAAACCTTGCACATTTTAGTCCCTAATTTGGATGGGCCGTTAGTGTGGCCGTTAAGTTATTTGCACCGTTAGTCCTCTGTTAATATTTTTTGCACCGTTAGTCCTCATTTTCTAAAAAAGTCCACATTTTTTGCACCGTTGGTCCCTCCATTAATATTTTG
>LBNU01014745.1:34424-74437 GCA_014162995.1 Artemisia annua
ACAACTGGATCTGCACACCCTGTGCATAAAGCACAGAGAGCTAAGGAGGTTTAACATCTGCTGGTAGAAGTACGAGGACTTCCGTGGTAAGGACACTTGAACCACAAGCCAAAGACATCAAGAAGGGCTACCTGGAAGAGAAACACACTTTGCCCTTCGCCGTTACCGTTGATAACTTTTGCAAAAAGGTTGATCGCTTTATTATCGCGACTTGCGCTTATTTTCTGTTGTAGTGATATTAAATTTTGCTGTGAGAAATTGAAAACTAAGAATGATTTGTGTCAATTTTGATGGAAACATGGTTTGAGTTGTCTGAGATATTTCCTCGCAGCGACATCTTATCTTGTTATCTTAATATGTTAAAATTTTCTTGCAATGTCTGCTTTTGGTTGTAAATATTATAATATATCTGCTATTGAAAAGATTAGATCATGAAGCTTGAATTTGATTTGTTAGTTGGCTGAGTTTTATTACTTTATATGATGCTAGCTAGATATTCACCATATAAAGATTTAAAAGCTCGCATATTGCTGAAAATAGCTTGACTCTGCACGTAACAAATAACTTGATAAAATTATGACAGTTATGTTTTAACTTACCTCGTTAGTCATTACTTCTGAAAACATAAATGGGTTTCAAGAATTGGTCATTTGTGTAGTCTCTTCAAGTTGTTGGAATGTAAGATGAAGCTTGTGATAGATGATTACCTTGATAGCCAATATGTTTGGTTATCCTTGATTATAAAATTAGTTACTGTAGATACAGCCAATATGTTGTAGATCATCAGTGATTACAAAAGTAGTACGTTATTGTTGTAGGCAAGTAAGGTTATTTGTGTGATACGATACATTGAATTGGAGAAACATACTGCACTTGGAATGGAGTTTTGAGTCTCAGGATATCAGTACTTCCCACCATAGTGATCTTTTTCTTTTGTTGCATCTCTAAACAGTTAAAAGTATCTGTATAGTGGTATGGACTTGAGGAACAACGTTTAGCAGCTTGTTTCTCGACCATTTGTGGTGCATTTCAATTCTGATGCTACACCATGGTAGAAATGAGCATCCAGGTTTTCATCATGAGTGTAATATGCAAGACCTTTCACGGCTTGGCAACCTAGACATTTTTTATTTTCTATTATTATTATTATTTTTTAATGCAAAAGAAGATAGGTGGTAGTGGTTATTAGTGTTACTACCGTAAAGCGCCAGTAATCCACATGTCCGTTTGCTGCTGGTTTAAGTGGAACTTGATGCTGTCATGCCTGTCATACTTTCTGACTCCATCGTAACCTCTAGATGCCTTTAGAAGCTTCATGATATGGTTGGATTCTTGTTTTTAGCCGCTTGGATCAAGCAAAATTAGCCTTCACAAGGTTCTCTCAGCAAGTTCTGTATGACTTTGGAAGTTGCAAAACATACTAGCAGCGCAGGTTGTTTTTACCAACACAATATTTTAGAAACCAAACATGACTTTTTACCACATTAAGCAATGGAAACAATGCAAGATACAAATCACATAGAAACTTGGGATCAACAGAATAACTTGCACGTACCACGACAGCCTTCTGAAAAACCATACAAATATATACACTGAAACCAAAACTTCAAACCATCTAATAGATGAACCACCTTTGGTTGGTACTTGGTAGGGATACAAAGAAGACACTCGATATCTTTATCCAGTTACCTGATATATGATTCGTCTTCCGTAATTACTTAGACTTTTTTCTTTGCGTTTCTTTAATGCACATACTCTGTTCTAGCTTCTGAATGGGATCTCAAATTAACCTCTAGAGGGAAGTAACTTTCCAAACGCGTATTAAAGGTCCGTTTGATTTCTAAGTGGGGTTGGATTCGGATTTAGATTTGGTCCGGGATGTGGATTTGAGACAGCATTAGGAGAGAGAATTTTTATTCATTTAAATATATTTTATAATAAAATGAAAATAAAAAGATTATTATCTAATTAAAAAATGAAAATATATGGACGAGAGAGGGAGGGAGGGAGAGAGAGAGAGAGAGAGAGAGAGAGAGAGAGAGAGAGAGAGAGAGAGAGAGAAGCATACTTGAAATGTTAGAATGCCACGCAAATCCCACCCTTAATGCCCGGATTGAGTTTTTGAAATTCATTTCATTTCTTGGTAAGATCTTGATTTTAAAAATTTCTAAGCATTTTTGTTTGATAAATTTTAAAATCAAACTACTCTAATACCACTTGTTGTTCCCTCTTAGAGTAATATTAACTTAAGATACTAAGTTAAATCACTCTCCATGTAATTTGATATAAGTTTAAATTTAAATAGTTTTGTAACAAGAATATCAAAAAACAATTTAAACAAAATACACAACGAAGTTTTTAACGTTTAAATTTTATTAGAAATGAATCAAAGAATTTATGATTGTTTGCGGATTAACAATCAAAGTTAAATGACAAAGTATAATGATCTCGTCACTTTCTTAAACACAAACCAAAATTATGTGTTTAAGTAAGAACTATGCTAACACACTGGAAATGTTCAAGAAATTCATTCTAAGAGGAGTAGATGATCTCGGAAATGCTAACACTTTAATTGTAAGAGATAACATTTATTTCATTACACCATTATCTTTTATAGGCAAACTCAAGGTGGATATTCGTGGGTCAATAGAGACGTGTCAAACATATAACTAGCAATTAAGGTAAACTACAACCTTACACCATTCTCTTTTATAGGCAAACTCAAAGTGGATATTTGTGGGTCAATAGAGACGTGCCAAACATATAACTAGTAAGGTACACTGCAACCTTACTGCTTATGTCGTCTTCTATTCTTGTAATGTGTCCAATCGCACTTCAGGAAATAGTGTTGACAACAATTTTTTTTACCAACTATTGTACTTCATTGACTTTATCTGATATTTACTTATCTTTTAAATAAAGTTCCTGGTTTGAGAGACTTAGATACTTTTTCTATGTATCTATGTTCAGGATGTCTTTATTTGAGTGTCAGTGAGCTATTGTCATTACTCATTGACTTCATCATTTTCTTTCAGGTTCAAACTATACTTAATGAGTTCCGTCTCAGGAAGTAGAGAGTCTTTCTTTAGTATTTGAAAACTCTCAAAGATGATTCTGTGAGACTTCAGTTTACACTTAAGATATTTCATGTTCAAATCGTAATCGAGGATCATTAGACTGTGAATCGACCCAACACATATAACTCACTGGTTGACGAGCTACTCAGTACAATGGGCCAAAAATCCTTTGATGCACCGTTGTTAATAATAATAATAATAATAATAATAATAATAATAATAATAATAATAATAATAATAATAATAATAAAAATCATTTTGTTTCCAAAGCCCATTCTTACAATTCACAAAATCTTAAGAATTTATCTTGTTGGTAACCCTAAAAAGGCGCAAAGCCTTCCCACCACTATCAACGATATATACGACATCATCATCATATATATGTTTTCTTCATACGAATACAGCTACTAAAAAAGTCGATCAGTTGTTAAAATCACTATATATTTTATTTATTGATCAGGGATCGATCGGATGGCTTCGTTTGTTATGAAGAAACTCATTGCTTCCAACTTCGTCACCAGATCCCTCATCTCGTTTCGTTCAGCCTTGGAAACTAGACGACGTAAATATGATATTGAACGTTGTCTCAAAGGTATTTAATTATCTTATTAATTGCATTTGAACAGCAATAAGTCAATAACATATATATTAAATAAATTTTGCGTATATGATTGGTTATCAGTTCTAAATTATCATGGGGGAATGGAAAAATTTGTGGACGAGACTCGCTCTATATTTGAAAGGATACCTATAGCAGTCGGATCGTTTGTAACCAATGAAGGCCTTGAATGCTTCAAGAGAGGAGAGTTCATTAATTTAGTTAAATACCTAAATCTACACATATCTACCCCTGGATTCGAGAAGTGGAAGGAGACTGATGAAGGCCTGTGCACATTCATAGATATGGGACTCAGGAACCTGGATGATAATGAACCAAATATTGTATCCAACATGGAACGCAACGTTCTGTCAATAGAAGCCAATGGAAAGGATATGCAATTCTTCAGCAGGGTTTATCTACCTGTGGCGGATAATATTCGCAGTGAATTCAAGATAGGTCGAAAAGATGGAGGCCTATTGATAACTCTTCCCAAGGTATGTGTCATGTGTGTTAATCTCGTCGAATATATTGTAGATAATGGTGGTTTAATTAAACTTCTATTTGTGTACATTTACTGCCTAACAAAGAAATCTTATGCTTCAACCAATGTGAGACTAATAAGGTTGAGGTGCTCTCATACTCTAAGTTACATAAAAAATAATAAAAGTAAAAGAATGAGTATCAATTATAATCCATGGTTATTCTATTAATGAAAATTTTAAAACATTTTAGCTTACACATTTTATATTTGTATATACTTTAGTTATGAAATTTTGTAACATATAACAATTAAAATAATTCATTGAACTTACTCGTGATAATTAACATGCAATATCATTGTTATATATAAGTTATACTTGTGTAATAAAACTTTAGCTAATATTATGACCTCTAAAGCTTAAAATTTTAGTTATTCACAATTTAAATTTATTATACACGTCATTAATAATGTATTACACTATTTACATTTCAAAATTTAGCATGTGTGTTTAAATTAACTAAAACTTGGTTATGTACCATCAAACGGTAAGTTACAATATCTCAATATTGAATAATGTGCAATAACTACTAGATAGAAGTGAACAAGTCAGTCTAAAGGTGTATATATGATGTACACAGTCTTAGGGAGACCACTTGAGTAAAGTATAGGAGATCATAAGAGAAAAAAACTGATACTGCAATATGTAATCAAGATCAGTCTGCATGTTTGGATTGTAGTAAGAATGCATTTTAAATGGTTTCATCTTTCCTTATGTCATGGATGATCAACAATGCCACTATTTGATTAATTATGTATACGTTCTTAGTTGACGTAATTATGTCTACACCTGCTTATAAAATATCCTAGTAAGATCACTGCTTCAAAGTGATCTGAGATGGCTTGTTCGTTTGTTATGCAGCAGCCTGTTGCTTCAGATTACATCATCAGATCCGTCTTCCCGTCCTGTCCATCTGTGGAAATTAATCTACGTGGATCTATTTTTAATTATTTCAATATTGGTGGTAACATTTCCATCTTCTTACATACTACATGATCTTCATCTCTATTTCTTTTCTGAATGGCGATCATCATCTCTGTCTTTATCAATGAATTTCTTTATTTGTCGGTTAGTTTAGATAGACCATCCAGCTTCCATGTTTTAACACAACATAAATTTGTTTAATACTTTTGTAATGCATGACTTCAGGTTTAAATGATGGAATATCATCACGCGAAGTGCTTGAGATGTTCATACAAGTGTTGCTTGAAAAAGTGCCTCATACATTATATACTTATGAAACCGATGAAGGCCTTGAACACCGAAAGACTGGTGACTTTGACATTGAAAACTTAAAAGGATCCATACATGTCCCCGGAAATGAGACAATGAAGCAGACTAATGAAGGCCTATGCATATACCTAGATATGGGAATGGGAAACTGGGATGATTACGAAGACGTAAACATGACAGTCGAATTGAAAGAGGTCAGCGTAGGTGAATGTTTGTATTCAAACGTCCTGTTCATTGAAGCCTACGCGAAGAATAAGCAATGTAGGAGAACATGCTCCAGTAGTATTTATCTATATTCGGGTGATGTCTACAAGGAATTCAACACAAAGATAGAAGATGGAGTGCTTATCATAACTTTTCCCAACGTGAAAGAAGACTAGTGTGGTCAAACTCAAGGCCAATGTCACCAGAATTGTGATCTAACAAAAATCAATACTCCGTATAACATTTCAGTAGGTAAAAGATTGACACAAATGTTACTTTGAAGCGGTGATGCTGTCATGCCTGTCATACTTTCTGACTCCATCGTAACCTCTAGATGCCTTTAGAAGCTTCAAAATGTGGTTGGATTCTTGTTTTTAGCCGCTTGGATCAAGCAAAATTAGCCTTCAAAAGGTTCTCTCAGCAAGTTCCGTATGACCTTGGAAGTTGCAAAACATACTAGCAGCGCAGGTTGTTTTTACCAACACAATATTTTAGAAACCAAACATGAATTTGTAATTACCACATTAAGCAATGGAAACAATGCAAGATACAGTCACATAGAAACTTGGGATCAACAGAATAACTTGCACGCACCACGACAGCCTTCTAAAAAACCATACAAATATATACACCGAAACCAAAACTTCAAACCATCTAATAGATGAACCACCTTTGGGACTCGATATCTTTATCCAGTTACCTTATTTGTGCTTCATCTTCCTTAATTAGTTAGACTTTTTTCTTTGCGTTTCTTTATTGCATGTACTGTGTTCTATAGCTTCTGACTGGGATCTCAAATTAACCTGTATAGGGAAGTAACTTTCCAAACGCGTATTAAGGGTCCGTTGGTTTATAAGTGAGGTTGGATTCGGATTTAGATTTGGTCAGGGATTTGGATTTGAGGTAGGATTAAAAGAGAGAAATTTTATTTATTTAAATATATTTTATAATAAATTTTAAATAAAAAATATTATTATCTAATTAAATAAAATAAAAATATATGGATAAGAAAAAGAGAGAGAGCGAAGTACACTTGCCAGACAAATCCCACCCTTAATGCAGGATTAAGTTTTAGAATTCATTTCATTTCTTTTAACTTGTTAATTTTTAGATTCTAGAAGTTGAGGAACATTGGATGTGATATGATAAGATCTTGATTTTAAAAACTTTTGTGCAGTTTTGTTTGATAAAATTTATAAATCAAACTGCTCTAATACTACTTGTTGTTCCATCTTAGAGTGATATTAACTGAAGATACTAAGTTAAACCACTCTCCATTTAATCGATTTAAGTTTAAACAGTTTTGAAACAAGAATACTAAAAAAAAAAATTTAAACAAGAGAGAAATGCAGAAATGGTCCCTGTGGTTTGCCCAAATTGCAGATTTCGTCCCTGAGTTTTTGAAAGTGCAGGCGGCCTCCCTGTGGGGAGTTTTTGGTTCCGTTTTGGTCCCTGTGGTTTGCTTAAAATTGCAAGTTTAGTCCCTATGGTTTGCTCAAAATTGCAAGTTTAGTCTGTGGCCAGGGACCAAAATGGAACCAAAGTTTCCCCACATGGAGGCCGCCTGCACTTTCGAAAACTTAGGATGAAATCTGCAATTTGAGCAAACCACAGGGACCATTTCTGCATTTCCCTCTTTAAACAAAATACATAATAATGTTTTCAACATTTAAATTTTATTACAAATGAAACAAAGAATTTACTATAATTGTATGCGGATTAACAATCAAAGTTAAATGACAAAGTATAATGATCTTGTCACTTTCTTAAACACAAACCAAAATTATGTGTTTATGTAAGAACGATGGTAACATATTGAAAATGTTCAGGAAGTTCACTCTAAGAGGAGTAGATGATCTTTTTAAATGCTAACACAATAATTGTAAGAGATAACATTTACTCCATTATACCATTCTCTTTTATATGCAAACTCAAGGTGGATATTTGTGCGTCAATAGAGACGTGTCAAATATATAGCTATTGTACTTCATTGACTTTATCTGATAAGTAATTTTTACTTATCTTTATAATAAAATTCCTGGTTTGAGAGATTTAAATACTTTTCCTACGTATTTAAATTCAGGATATCTTTGTCTGAGTGTCAGGGAGCTATTGTCATTACTCAGTGACTTCATCATTTTCTTTCATGTTCTGATTACACTTAATGAGTTCCGTCTCAGGAAGTCAAGAGACTTTCTTTAGTATTTGACAAACTCTCGAAGACGATTTTGTGAGACGTCAGTTACACTTAAGATATTTTATGTTCAACTCCTAGTTGAGGATCATAAGAATATGAATCGACCCAACACATATAACTTACTGGTTGACGAGCTACTCAGTACGATGGGCCAAAAATCCTTTGATACAGTGGTTAATAAATAAATAAACAAACAAACAAAAAAAGGTTTAAAAAAATCATTTTGCTTCCAAAGCCCATTCTTACAATTTACAAAATCTTAAGAAATTTATCTTGTTGGTAACCCTAAAAAGGCGCAAAGCCTTCCCACCACTATCAACGATATATACGACAACATCATCATATATATGTTTTCTTCATACGAAAACAGCTACTAAAAAAGTCGATCAGTTGTTAAAATCACTATATGTTTTATTTATTGATCAAGGATCGATCGGATGGCTTCATTTGTTATGAAGAAACTCATTGCTTCCAACTTCGTCACCAGATCCCTCATCTCGTTTCGTTCAGCCTTGGAAACTAGACGACGTAAATATGATATTGAACGTTGTCTCAAAGGTATTTAATTATCTTATTAATTGCATTTGAACAGCAATAAGTCAATAACATATATATTAAATAAATTTTGCGTATATGATTGGTTATCAGTTCTAAATTATCATGGGGGAATGGAAAAATTTGTGGACGAGACTCGCTCTATATTTGAAAGGATACCTATAGCAGTCGGATCGTTTGTAACCAATGAAGGCCTTGAATCCTTCAAGAGAGGAGATTTCATTAATTTAGTTAAATACCTAAATCTACACATATGTACCCCTGGATTCGAGAAGTGGAAGGAGACGGATGAAGGCCTGTGCACATTCATAGATATGGGACTCAGGAACTTGGAAGATAATGAACCAAATATTGTATCCAACATGGAACGCAACGTTCTGTCAATAGAAGCCAATGGAAAGGATATGCAATTCTTCAGCAGGGTTTATCTACCTGTGGCGAATAATATTCGCAGTGAATACAAGATAGATCGAAAAGATGGAGGGCTATTGATAACTCTTCCCAAGGTATGTGTCATGTGTGTGAAACATGACTAATGTATTCAATCTCAGTGTTAATCTTGTCGAATATAGTGTAGATAATGGTGGCTTAATTAAAGTTCCATTTCTGTACATTTACTGCCTAACAAAGAAATCTTATGATTCAACCAATTCAATGTGAGACTAATAAGGTTGAGGTGCTCATACTCTAAGTTATATAAAAAATAATAAAAATAAAAGAATGAGTATCAATTATAATCCATGGTTATTCTATTAATGAAAATTTTAAAACATTTTAGCTTACACATTTTATATTTGTATATACTTTAGTTATGAAATTTTGTATATAACAATTAAAATAATTCATTGAACTTACTCATGATAATTAACAATATCATTGTTATATGTAAATTATAATAATACTTTAGCTAATATTATGACCTCTAAAGCTTATAATTTTATTTATTCACAATTTAAATTTATTATACACGTCATTAATAATGTATTACGCTATTTACATTTCAAAATTTAGCATGTGTGTTTAAACTAAAACTTGGTTATGTACCATCAAACAGTAACTTACAATATCTCAATAATGAATAATGTGCAATAAGCCAATAACTACTAGATAGAAGTGAACAAGTCTAACGGTGTATATATGATGTACACAGTCTTAGGGAGACCACTTGAGTAGTAAAGTATAGGAGATCATAAGAGAAAAAAACTGATACTGCAATGTATAATCTAGATCAGTCTGCATGTTTGGATTGTAGTAAGAATGCATTTTAAATGGTTTCATCTTTCCTTATGTCATGGATGATCAACAATGCCACTATCTGATTAATTATATATATATGTTCTTAGTTGACATAATTATGTCTACACCTGCATATGAAATATCCTAGCATGATCACCGCTTCAAAGTGATCTGAGATGGCTTGTTCGTTTGTTATGCAGCAGCCTGTTGCTTCAGATTACATCATCAGATCCGTCTTCCCGTCCTGTCCATCTGTGGAAATTAATCTACGTGGATCTATTTTTAATTGTTTCAATATCGGTGGTAACATTTCCATCTTTTTACATACTACATGATCTTCATCTCTATTTCTTTCCTGAATGGCGATCATCATCTCTATCTTCATCAATGAATTTCTTTATTTGTCGGTTAGTTTAGATAGACCATCCAGCTTCCATGTTTTAGCACAACATAAATTTGTTTAATACTTTTGTCATGCATGATTTCAGATTTAAATGATGGAATATCATCGCGCGAAGTGCTTGAGATGTTCATACAAGTGTTACTTGAAAAAGTGCCTCATACATTATATACTTATGAAACCGATGAAGGCCTTGAACACCGAAAGACTGGTGACTTTGACATTGAAAACTTAAAAGGATCCATATATGTCCCCGGAAATGAGACAATGAAGCAGACTAATGAAGGCCTATGCATATACCTAGATATGGGAATGGGAAACTGGGATGATTACGAAGACGTAAACATGACAGTCGAATTGAAACATGTCAGCGTAGGTGAATATTCGTATCCAAACGTCCTGTTCATCGAAGCCTACGCGAAGAATAAGCAATGTAAGAGAACATGCTCCAGTAGTATTTATCTATATTCCGATGATGTCTACAAGGAATTCAACACAAAGATAGAAGATGGAGTGCTTATCATAACTTTTCCCAACGTGAAAGAAGACTAGTGTGGTCAAACTCAAGGTCGATGTCACCAGAATTGTGATCTAAATAATTTAATACTCCGTATAACATTTCAGTTGACGTTGCTTTTTTTATTTATATTATTTTTTTATTATCGTAGTTCTTCATTTGAGTTGTGGAAAGTGGAAACATCAAAATATATATTTTGTCGTTCATTTTATTGAGTGAGCCAATGAGCGCAACTAAGGGTGCATTCATACTAAGATCAAATGAATGAACATATGGTAAAGCGTTCATTTTAATGTGTTAAAAAAAAAAACGTTCATTTAAAAAGTAGATAAAAATAAAAAGTTTAGAAAGCGTTACTTATTATTATTATTATTATTATTATTATTATTATTATTATTATTATTATTATTATTATTGTTTTCGGTCAAATGGCAGTTTAGTTATTTGACACATATTTTATTATTTCACTCTCAAACTTAAAATTGCCATAATTTTCAAGTGACAAACTTTGCTAGAACCTGCACCTCCTTTTCCCTTCCTTGCATTCTTTTGCTTGATGAAGTGTTCAAACATAACTTCAAGATTTATTATCCTATTTCCCAGATCATCAAGTTTTGTTGATAACGTGCTTTCAGCTTCACCGTCCAACATCTCTCTATACTTCCTCAACAATTCCAGAATCTGGTCTCTCATCCACGGGCTAATGTTCTTATAAGAACCATATTCATCAATAATTTCGACGCCATATGTATTAAGAACTTCATCAAAGAGATGTAGCGACGATAAAACATTTGATCACTCCTCTTCCGACGTGTAACCAGCCATTGTTATGTGTGTTTTGTGAGAATTGACGATTGGGTTATGTGCATTTTGCCGAGTTGATGATGATTAGTTATATATAAGTAAAAAATTGGTGGGAAAAAGTTGCAATGAGGCGGGAAAATAATCCCTACGACATGTCATTTGTACCAAACTGGCGGGAAAAAATCCCGCCCAATTATGTGCTAATATTTACAAGCGGGGGAAGACCAAATTTGGCCAAAATACCTCCCGACGACATGTCGTTGGGACAATAACACTAATTATAATGTTTAACGCTAATCAAACGCTAATTACATTAAATGTTTAACGCTAATCAAACGCTAATTACATTATAATGTTTACGCTAATTGGGCGGGCAAATTCCCGCCCAATTATTCGCAATTATTGAGAGGCGGAGGAAAAGCCAAGTTTGACCAATATGGTCCCGACGAGATGTCGACGGGATTTTAACAAACAAAAAATTCAAAGCACGCTGGTCTCAGTGAATCGTCTTTTTTGACTTTTAGCGATAAATGCCGACGACAGCTTGTCGTCGGGACCGTCTTCGTCGCCCGTTCTCCTGATTCTTGTAGTGAGTCCCAAAAGCAAATATTTTGGAGTTAGTACAGTATATAGTTAGCAATATATAACTACTAGAGTTTTATATAAATGTTAAAGATAAAAATACACCGTTGGTCCCTAAACTTTTCAGAAAACATCGCCATGGACCCTAACTTAGAAAAAACGTCGCCGTGCGTCCAAAAGTTAAGTTTTTGAGGCCGATTGCGTCCTTTGACCCATTTTTCGTTAGTCAACTTCTGTTATTTCCCCCATCTGCCTTGCACATGAGGTAAAAATGGTCATTTCATTGTTTTGGTTAATTATTTTGGTGATACAACCTTAGGGACGAACGGTGTATTTAATCAAAAAATTATATCATCACTACCACCGCCCTCTCTTTATCTCTTTTTCCTGATTCTCTCTCTAACTTTCTGCTTCTCTCTAAAATTAACACCATCACCATTAATAAGTGCATTAAGTATGTGATTATACTATGGTTTGTCTTGAAACAATAATATGATACATATTTACGTTTAGTTGTTATTGCCTTTATCCAGCTAGTCCATCAAATGGTATTCCAACAAGATGCTTCTTAATCTAGATGCTCATATTCAGGTTAGAAAGTTGGGAAAGAGATATTGACAAGGACATAGAGATGGTGGGAGATGGGTCGAAGTACTACATAAAGGAATATAAAGAAGGGATAATTCAAAAAATGACCAAGTTGCTCAAAAAAAAGTTGCCAAAAAAATATAAAGTTGCCCTAAAAAACGGGCACTTGGCGTCCCCTGGTTGGCTTGCGCAGTTGCCCAAAGGCCATTTTGAGAATTTTCAAATCTAAAAGGTTAGACGATAGGGTAACTTGACCATTTTTGGAATTATCCCTATAAAGAATTTCCAAATTAATCAAGTTGAGTCTAATATCTAGCTAATATCAATTTCATAAGCTAGAGCATCGTTGTAGTTAAGTACGAATCTGTAATGGTTTTCGCCTCATGTTTCTGGCCAGGGTTCCCATTTACATGAAAATTATCCTTCGTTCAAAGAAATATACTCAGATAGTAATAAAAAGTTGCGATGTTGTCGCACTATGAGTGAAAAAGTTAATAATATCTCATAGCGAACTTATCATAAAATTGCAGACTTTATATCTTGGTTAGGTGACCCGTGACCAAATATCCATAATACAAAAAAGCTTTAGATAATTGGCCGCTATAAGAAAATTTAAGATATGATTCACTAAAATCATTTTTATGTCAACTGGTTTCTTAAGAAATGAAAACATATATAATCCCAACTTTCTAAAATATGAGCATCTAGATGAAGAATTTTAGGTAAGCATCTTGTTGGAATACCATTTCCATAGTGTAAACACATACTTACTGCACTTATTAATGGTGATGGTGTTAATTTTAGAGAGAGAAGCAAAAAGTTAAAGAGAGAAGCAGGAAAAAGAGATAAAGATAGGGTGGTGGTAGGGATGATATAACTTTTTGATTAAATACATAGTACGTCCCTAAGGTTGCACCACCAAAATAATTAACCAAAACAATTAAATGACCATTTTGCCCTCATGTGTAAGGCATATGAGGGAAATAACAGAAGTTGACTAACGAAAAATGAGTCAAGGGACGCAACGGCCTCAAAAACCCAACTTTTGGACGCAAGGCGACATTTTTTTAAAGTTAGGGTCCATAGCGATGTTTTCTGGAAAGTTTAGGGATCAACGGCGTATTTTTGTCAATGTTAAATGTTATAGAGCTGACTTTACGAATGTTTTTAAAATATCGATAACTATATTCGTTTTTGATGATAGACTCCTAGAAGAAAAAAATATATATATAGCTTTTCTAATACTTGTGCAAATCAAAACCGTAGGTCTATATAAACAACAACCTCCGTAGCTAATCGTTATTACTTACGAAAGTCGATTCTTATAATTTACAATCCAATTCAATTATCGATCTAAGATGGCTTGTTCCATTGTTACCAGGCAACTCACTGCTTCCAAACTCCTCACCAGATGTGTTGTTCCGTTCCGTCCAGCCTTGACAACTAATCGGCGTGGATTAACTACAGATCGCTTACATAATAGTTGTCTTCTTACATGCATATATATTGTTGTTCATAATAACTTTTATAAAGAATTAAATTTCATGTTCTACCGTGCATAATAAACTCATTACGTTTGATTTTTTCATACATGAATTCAGATATAAAAGACAAGCTTGAAAGAATACATCATACCTTCTTTTTTTCTGCAAGCCTAAAAGCGAGTGGTGAGTTTGAAAACGTAAAATGTACAGCAAACTTCCCTGGATTCCAGAAGTGGAAAGTTACTAATGAAGGCATGTGCACATTCATCGATATGGGACTTGGAAGCCAGGATGATTATAGAGTTAACTCTTACATAGGAAAGCAATTGAAAGAGGACAAAGATCTGTTCTTTGAAGCCCGCATGGAGAACAAGCATTTCAGGAATTTTTGTCACAGTACGATCAAAATACCATTGGCGGATAACATTGATCTCCTTAAATCCAATGTAGATAGAAAAGATGGAGGGCTCTTGATAACTTTTCCGAAGGTGAAAGACTAATTAATGTATTCAAATATTTATTCACAAACTTGATCATCCTCAAGGTTTCGACAGAATAACTTTATCTAGTAAAATGTTGTCTATTCACCTTATTGCTTACATTTTCATTTAAGTTTTCAAAATAAAACTCTTTTAAAGCTTTCGAAATAATTTTGGATCGAAGTAAGTTATAGCCAGGTAAAAGTTAATGGAAAGATAATACGGTAAGAAAAAAGTCATCAATAGGTAATTGCCATTTGATGCTCAGATTTGTAGTCTAATAGATTTTCAACTTCCTTAAAAGTTGTTTTAAGAGTTAATGAATTTTTTTTATTTGTAACAGGTTGATGCTTCAAAGGACATCACCAGATGTATTGTTCCATCCCATCAAACAACAACAACTAACCAGTGTACGTAGATTTATTGCATAGTGTTTCTATTTACACCTCATTCATACTTAGTATGTGTGATTTAATTTGTCTGTTAGTTTAATAGCTAGATCATTTTTTGTGGCACGTAGTAACTAAACCTATCCACTTCATTTTTCATCTTCAGATCCAGATGATAGAATCTTACAATGCAAGATACAGAAAATCAGGTATATGTTGGGAAAGTTAAGTGCAAACTTTTTCAAGGAACCTCATACAATCTGTGCTTCTGGGACCCATGAAGATTTTGGACGCCTTGAAAACCTAGAGAGAATTCTTGAAGATTTTGCACCGTTTGAAAACCTAAAGACAGCTGAAGATTTTGGACCTCTCCTTGAAAACCTAGACACAATTGGTTACTTTGATAACCTAAGAATATCCATAAACATCCCTGGAAACGAGAAGTGGAAGGAGACCGATGAAAGGATATGGACATTTGTAGACATGGGACTGGAACACTGGGACAATTATAAAGATGCAAGCGTGAAAACCAGATTGAAGCTTGGTGACAAACTGTTCATAAAAGTCAACGCAAAGAATAAGGAATTCGGGAGAACTTGCATCAGTAGGAGTTGGATTCAATTACCGGTGGATAAGGGTGACAACATCTACAAGAACTACAAAATAGATAAAAGGGATGGAGGGCTAATGATAAGTCTGCCAAAGGTAAACGAGACTTGTTAGACAAATGTTTTAAACTCTGAGGGACTTTTAGTAAATTTGATTTTTAGTTTTGGTATGTTTTCTAATTTGAGTCGGTTTAGAATTCGTCAATATCGGTTTCTTATAAATAGGAATCAATGACACTAGTTTTCTTTTTTACATTTGAATTAGAATTTTGTGTTTGGTACCTATCAAAGTCTTGGTTTTTTATCAAGATAATTTACCTTTAGTTTTGTTTTTGTGTTTAGCGTTACTTTTTTAATAGTTAAGTTAAAGTCTAATTCGAGCTTTCGCNACCGGTTTGAAAACCTAAAGACAGCTAACGATTTTGGACCTCTCCTTGAAAACCTAGACACAATTGGTTACTTTGATAACCTAAGAATATCCATAAACATCCCTGGAAACGAGAAGTGGAAGGAGACTGATGAAAGGATATGGACATTTGTAGACATGGGACTGGAACACTGGGACAATTATAAAGATGCAAGCGTGAAAACCAGATTGAAGCTTGGTGACAAACTGTTCATAAAAGTCAACGCAAAGAATAAGGAATTCGGGAGAACTTGCATCAGTAGGAGTTGGATTCAATTACCGGTGGATAAGGGTGACAACATCTACAAGAACTACAAAATAGATAAAAGGGATGGAGGGCTAATGATAAGTCTGCCAAAGGTAAACGAGACTTGTTAGACAAATGTTTTAAACTCTGAGGGACTTTTAGTAAATTTGGTTTTTAGTTTTGGTATGTTTTCTAATTTAAGTCGGTTTAGAATTCGTCAATATCGGTTTCTTATAAATAGGAATCAATGACACTAGTTTTCTTTTTACATTTGAATTAGAATTTTGTGTTTGGTACCTATCAAAGTCTTGGTTTTTTATCAAGATAATTTACCTTTAGTTTTGTTTTTGTGTTTAGTGTTACTTTTTTAATAGTTAAGTTAAAGTCTAATTCGAGCTTTCACTATTTCGCCGATCGAATTGTGAGGGAATCTTTGAGGCTCAAGCCCGCTTGTGGGTTATGGTCATTAGGGTCTGATCATGCATTATAATCTATCAAGAGTGATGAATGAAAAATAAGAACCGGCAGGGGAATTTATCATTCAACAAAGCTTTCTTTGGAAAAGTCTGCTGCAAGAACAATATTCTCCTGTGATTTTTCTTCCATTGTGAATTCGTCACAAAATTATTTTGGCCAATGCAAATAACAAATTGTTATGGAGCCTTTTTAAACGGTCAAAATCCTTTGTTATTAATGCAATGTATTTTTAGTTACAGTATAAAAAAAGAAGTTAAGTTAATTCATACTAGGTATAACTTAACTTTGGCTCGTATTGCCTATAACTTACATGCATCGAACACAATGTATCATGAAACATGATCATAATGAGGAAATCAGTAACGACGTGTTAGAAAGAAGGAATAAGGAAAAAGTGAAATGAAGTATAGTAACGACTGACATGGCCAGTGGGAAAAATGTGGACAAATCATACTTGTTGTATGCAAATGAGAGAAGTCTTAGGGGATGTTTGTTTAAGCTTATATGTGGTCTTATGAGCTTATGTGATTTTGTTTAAGCTTATATGTGGTCTTATGAGCTTATGTGATTTCGGCTTATATAACACATAAGCTTCAATTTTGTGGCTTAGTTTGAGATATATGGGCTTAAATAACATATCATTGTCGTATCACAACAATCTTATATAAACCAATAAGTCTCAAAATAAGCTTCAAAATTGAGACTTATGTTATATAAGGCGAAATCACATAAGCTCATAAGCCCACATATAAGCTTAAACAAACACCCCCGTAATACGTATAATTATTTCGGTATTCAAATTTGTTTATAATTATACCTTCTATTAAACAAGAGTAATATTATTTCGGTATTCAAATTTGTTTATACCTTCTACCAAGCATGCCCAATGATTGTTAGAGGACCAAGGGCGTCATAAACAACATTTTTGACCTATGGCACAAGGCAATGATACCGTTGCTCATGTTATAGGTTGTCGCGCCGTGGTGCCAGCCAAATTATACACAATTTCAATTTATTATTATTATTATTATTATTATTATTATTATTATTATTATTATTATTATTATTATTATTATTATTATTATTATTATTATTATTATTTTATAAAAATTATTTCAAAGATAAATAATAAGCTTACACAAAGTTGGATGGGAGTCTAGACATAAATTGTGCTCCCACTCCTTTCTGAATTATTATTATTATTATTATTATTATTATTATTATTATTATTATTTTTATTATTATTATTATTATTATTATTATTATTATTATTATTATTATTATTATTTATTTATTTATTTATTTATTTATTTTAGTTTCTGTGGTATGTGTTTGTGTATTTGCAGTGATGGGTTGTCAATGCGAGAGGTAGAAGATGATCAATTGAAGTTTATTTTATTTTTAGTTTTTATATTTTTTCCGCTTTCAATCTTTTAAAATTGGTTGCGGTTATTTTGAAGGGAATATATTTGCTACAATTTATTGTAGCTAATTGGCTACAATTTTATGCTGTAAATATGGGTCCCTCATTCTTTTTGTGGGTCCTGATTCTTTTTCTGTGTGTCACTGATTCATTGCTACTATATTTTGTGTGAAGGATTGTAGCTAATTGGCTACAATTTTTGTAGCCAAGATATCCCCTATTTTGAATACCCATTTGTTAAGTTCTTGCAACCGTTAGTTCTTATTAGGTTTGCTTTGTTTAGTCTTTTGATATTTTTTCTTACTTAATTAGTCTGTAAAATAGATAAGTTGAGTGACGAGGCGGTGTTTTTTGGTTAAGTTATAAGTTCATCCATCGAAGAACGTTTTGATTTAAATAATTTGAGAACCAAACTTTTTTTACATATTAAGGGACTAATTTTCACCCTCCATCTTTATTTGATCTAATCGATGAGATTAATTCCAACAATTTAAAAACCCACTTTCATCCTTTTTTTTCAAATATTAATATCTTTCAAACCGTTAATCGTTAAGTGAAAAAAAATATACGAGCATTTAATTATCTTTCTATAGATAGGCACTTCGATATACTTTCGACAAAATTATTTTTTTCGTGTTTTTTACGTTTTTTTCGTTACTGAAATTTGCATAAAAAAATCATATGTGATTTAACACTAATATCACATGTGATATTACATATCATATGTGATTTAACACTAATATCACATGATTTTTTATGCAAATTTTAATAATGAAAAAAAAAAGAAAAAAAAAACAGAAAAAATTGTCGAAAGTATATCAAAGTGCCCGTCTATAGACAGATAATTAAATGTCTGTCGCGATGGTATAATTATTTTCATTTAACGATTAACGGTTTAAGAAATACTTANTTTTTTTTTTTTTTTTTTTTTTTTTTTTTTTTTTTTTTTTTTTTTTTTTTTTTAATAGTGAAGATGTTTTGATGAGAGTTCTTTTTTCTTTTTTTCTTTCTTTCAAACGGCAATTTTGTCACAACCCATACACCTATGTTACAAGGCTTTCTTAAACCTACAACTTTTAAGATAGTGGGCAACTCACATGAGTGTTTACTCAAAACGTAAAGTAAGAATTCAGTTTAGCCCAAATCATTCCCAGAAATTAAAAAACCCAAAAAAAGGTAGAACCATAAATACTATCCAAAATTGTGGAGGGCGCTTGATATTCCATTCCTTGAAAGGCGGTGAATACTAGAGCCAGTGAAACGTCGTCTAGGCGTTACCTGTTGCTCCGATCTCCCCTACGCCTAGGAAATTTTGATCTGGGTTTCTGTTTCATTTGGTTTAATTATTCATTATTTTTTTAAATCTAAACCAAGGGATGTTTGGAGTTGCATTCCCGAACAATAGTAATACTTGAGCAGAAAACGCAAATAAGCCAATACCCAAACAATCAGAATCAGATTTTATAATCCAAACATCTAAAAAGTATTGTTTGTGATTTGAAAACACAATGATCGGCTGATCAATCAGACACCCGCATATTGGAAAGCCCTAAAAGTCATAACTCGAAGTCTTGAACTATTGTATTGGCAAAATACATAAAGGATGATTAATTCTGGAAGATTAAATATTCTGCAGTCTCCCCATGAGTCATTGTAACACCTAGAACTATTTTTTTCGGCAAAATACATTCACAAAAGATTGATTCTGAAAGCTAAAAAATACTCTTAACATCAGCGGTTGAGCTTTATATGTGTTGTAAAGAACATAATTTTTTTTATTAAAAAAAAGGGCATCTAAGGCTATCCGTATAGCACCATTCTTCATAATAGGGCTAGGCTTTTGGGTTCTCGATAGGGGTGAACAAGAAGTTGCCGGACATCATTGCTTCTTTATCTGCACATCCACAAGTCACATCATTCAATTCAATGTAAGCGTATAAAATCATACAAAACCGATGAACAGGAAACCAAAGCTCAAATGTAACATCAGTTCAAATGCTACCATTGATACTCTAATATGAAAAGAAAAACAGAGGTCAAGGTTCGTTGTGGACCAAGATTTATAAGTAAGAGAAGCTAACACTTAACTCTTACAGGTTTCCGGAGAACGAAGTTTTTTTTTTATTGGTTAGTTTCTGATGGTACTTTACTTTTTGGCACATTAATATCAATTATTTGAATTTAGCAACTCCGATTATAAAGCTTTTCATGTACTTTTTAACAGTAAAATATCACATTGGTGAGAGAGGGTCTTTGATCAAGTCATTCTTAGAAGCTTTGAGGAATCTCAAATTTTAAAGAAACTACTATTTCCTCCAATGGAACAAACCTTTTGAAAGACTCAAAGAATATATTTTGTTAAGACAAAAGTCTTTCCTCAAGTCCCTATTACTAACGAGCACCTTAGACATTTGACTGCTAAACATTACTCCAAGTAGATCCTGATAAGAAAAGATGGTGGGTACCTGTTAATGACAAGCAAGTGCACTCTCGCCGAACATATCTTGTGAAAGCCTGAAATTGTTCAATTAATAAGAGTTAATTCACGAGTAACCTAATTTTAGCGGCTAATGACAATTTACAGTATTCACTTAATTAACTCTCAACTATGTCAATTTTCATGACCACTTAAAACAAGATTATGTCAAATCAAGTGCTTCACAAGGCATGATTACGCCATAGGGCCATATTGGTACCTATGGCTTGGAGCCACCGCACACCGCTCTGCGTTAGAGGTACTGGCGCCACGTATCGGGTATTTCTTTTTCAATCTTTTTTAAATTTTTTTCTGCTTGTATTTGTGTTTGTTATTTTGTGGGTCCCAGTGTACGGGTGTACCTATGGCTCCATGTTTTACCATAGGATATATTACATGATGTTCTGTGGGGTTTTCCTTTTTATATCACAGACATCCATTTGATCAAATTTTTTACCTCTTATATCAATTGACCGTCATGTTATTTAATTAGATAAGGATAACACCAGTGAGGGCAAATTTTCGATGCTAAGTTATAAGATTGTCTTATATGGGTAAAAGCTCAAGTGGGGTACCTATAACATGTTAGAGGTAATTACCCTACCTTGTGCTCTTACATGTATTGTGTATTTAATGTTGTCAGAGAAGAAAAAATATATAATTTGCACGTGATAAGATAAAATTGAACCAAATGTAAGAACTCACCATTACAGCCGGTAGTGCAGCAGCATCTAGCTTTGATGAACCATCTTCAGCGAAGACATTCCTACAGAACATGTAAACCTAATGAGAAAACAACATCAAACTGGAACTTGATAGTAGATCATATACAAATATTGTTTCAACATCTCAATTTTAGAAGTGAAAACTCATTGCAGTTTCTCATACAACTTTAAAAGTGCAACTATTTCCCTTTTCTATTTTTAAAATATCTCTTTTTCGGTAAGCTTTCAAACAAATATTGTTTCTTTTGCGTTTGTAACAACTAAGAATCAAGTCTTGTGGGTATCTGTCACTTTTCTGGAAACAAGAGTAAGCCTTCACATTAATAGAAGTATGTGATATGTAAATCCATAATGTGCAAAGAGCTTCCCAAATGAGGACAGGTTTGCACAATTTATATCCGCAACATACCAAACAAGAGTAGCTTATATGACGTAATCAGCTTGACAAAATAGTCATTTCAAGCTGATCAAGTACCGTTCAATTTACAGATTAGTGACTTTTGGTCAGTACTATGACTAAAAGCCTTGATCAGGTGTACATATATTTAGTAGCATAAGCTCAAGGGATGAGATGCAACAGATAATAAGAATTTCATGTGCATAATTTGGGTAAACTGAGTTACTAGAGCCAAGTGGAGTTAGCAAGTCACATGATTAGATCAGCAGCCAGCCAGAATCACCTTATCAAATATTTCGGCGCGATATGCTTTCATATTATAGCAATGACGTTAAAGATTATAACTCAGAATATAGACTCCCAGCATACACTACAGACCCGAAACATTTTAGTGCAGTCTATATGAAACCAGACTAACACTTAATACCACCCAGTAAGTTCACTTGTTACATTGCTTAAGGTAGTTAAATTATTTGCCAATTTACAGGTTATTGTGCTTCCCTTATTACAAACAAGACCTTGATCCTCAATGTCACCATCATCAAGGCTCGCAGACCAGACTAATGTGGGTCACTCTCAAAGGCCATGCTTTTAAATGCTCACGCGCAAAGAGGTTATGGAGCCTTGAGGTGAGGCGCAGGCCAAGGCAAGGCGCTGCGCATTTGCTGGCCTTATGTATGTCTAGCCTCATTTCGAAGAAAGCCTGAGAATTTGAGACTCATGCGCCTTAGCGCCTACAGGCACGCTTTTCAAAACATTGCTCGAAGGGAAATAAATCATTAATGAACAGTAAGAAACTGCGCGTTCATGCCAACCATTAAATAAACCATGACTACCTAAGATCGGTAAATGTCTAACAGACACAGAGAACCTTGAACCTAGTAGAATAGAAAATACTCTAATGATGGATGTCAAAGTGACCTTCCCCTAAAACAATAAAAGATGGAGTACAATCCAAAAACCAACAAATATTGATTTTCTTACTTCCATATTGCAGTCTGCAAATCATCAGGTTTGGCTTCTGGAAGCATGGCGGTATCAAAAGCAACAATATTGCCATAGAATACTTTTTCCAACTCCCGCATCCATTTAGACAACAGCAGATTAACCTGCATTCCAATGGGAAAAAGAATCATATTACTGACATTTCAGTAGTTTAGGTGTAGTCACCAGAAATAGACCATTTACATAAAACTATAAGATACTCAGAAACCCAATGTCTCACAATACTTATGATTTCCTTTTTTGGGTTTTCCATGTCAAATGCAAAATAACTCAGTTTGGTTGTTGTTATACATCAAAATACCCGCTAATTGAACTCCTGCACCATAGGAAAGGTACCAAATTGATTGATAGGAAGTTGGTTCTGCCGCGATTCCTACCTTAACTTGAAATTCTCAAGTACTAAAAACATATATAAACCCTTCTTCAATTTCATACCAAGGTTTGTTGTCTAAATTCATTAGCACATTAATCAAATGTAACTGAATTTTGGGAGAACAGATACAGATATGGTCTTATGCTTTCCTAAGTATGAGTCAAGAGTCACTTGTTGCACCTTTTATATAGAGTAATAGAGTGAGACTAATAATGCACAAGTCGAAAAAATTAGTCACATCCACTTCCATCGAAGTATATATATATACTTCCTAATCAGACACAAAGAACAGTATGCTTTCGACAAGCTTGACCACAAGAACATATTTTTTAACTAGCAAGACTACCAGTATTCTCTACCATTTACGAGGTCAATAATCAAGAGGATAAAATAACCAAGAAAAGCATACTACTTACCCCGGCTTTGGAAACTCTCTCCTCTAAATCATGATTGTAGATTTCATACACGTATTGCCCCAATTCAATACCTTCTTTCCCTTCTGCTTTCAAGCGACGCAAACAAAGCCACATGTGCACAACAAGCATCGAGAAATTTGTTCTAAAGGTTTTCTCCAAGCTAAAAACTACATATCAAATTAAAACATCCATTAGAGGTAGACTAAACAGAAAATAGTTCATATAATTAAGAGATGGCTAGAACCATTAATCCAATTTGTTTATAATATGTAAGATTGGACTGTCCCCATCACAAATATATGTAATTTCTTGTCGAGGATGTCGCAAACTAATGCTCATTCTACACAATTAGTCAATCACCAAACATTTATTGCATTAACTTTGGTCCACAAGATTCATCTTCTGCTATCAATATAGTAACCATTGTAAATATCTGACTAGTAAACCATCTTCTTTGAGTTGTTTTCCTTGTTACCCTTTGCATTCATTTTATAATTGACTGTTTATCATATCCTATACCACCACGTTCATATTGGCTACCCCGCTACAAAAATGAAGCAAGGAATCCATACAACTACTGCTAGCTTTACATTATTGACATACAACTGTGACCTAAATTTTAAGCTTCTTACAAAAATCCTAAGGGCAGCTTAACTCCAAAATAGTTGAATGGTTTACATGTAGCCTATTTTCCTCTATATTACATTAGACATAATTGTAGAACCTTAGCCACTGCATACACTAAATTCTGGTTGAGATTTATACACATAGATGTTTCGAGTATAAGTAAAGCCAAAGATCTTGTACAAAATAGGTTAAGCATCAATCAAACATATGCAACAATCAATCCTCCATAAGTGAGGAAAACGTAGGTGAGGATAACGTTTGAAACTCTAATTGACTATATTATAGGCCAACTCAGTGTAATGAATATTGGATCAGAGCTATTATATTTTTAACAAGATCAGGGGAACAAAAAGACTTACCATCATAAATGGCGGGTTTATCAACTTGAGATACAACACGGCGGTAAATAACATTTGCCTGACGAATAGACTTGCTCTGTTTGCTATAGAATAACATTAATTTGAGGAGAAAATGGCGGAGACCCTCATAAGTAGGTTCCTCAATCCTCAAAGGAGAATCAGGTGGCAATGTTAGAGAACAAGGCTTCGAACGGAACAGCTTATTAAGATTAACCTGAAAAAAGCAGTGCACCCTAATCATCACAAGTAAGCATGTGCACTAATCCATAAATGACATCATTCATTCACTCACAAAAGTAAGTAGTGTTGATTACAAGTGATGTTACCATCAACAAAAGCATATTACTCGTTTAATATAAGAATAAACAGATACCAGTTTAGCAAACTTAATGTGAAGTCCCACATCCAATAAATGAGAGCTTCAAGCGAAGTAACTTTTGAAACGAAAAGCCAAATTTCAATGTGAGTATTTAACAGGTTATGACAACATTTATAGCACTCAACATCTACTAAGAACCAGAAAAACGTCTCATGAAAACCAGATAGTGGTAGCCATCAACACTTCAAGTCTTTGCTTCTCACTTCGGGCAATTAGCAATAATTTTTCTGTGGACTTCCGGAAATCTCAACTATAATCAGCCATTATAACATCTTACAACTTATCTCCTCAAGTTAACTACTTAAATTTCAAAAACTATGTAAGATTATTTATAGTTGTCATTATAAAATTCCAGATTTCACAACTGGATCATATTAGCACATTTTAAAAGACTAAGGGCCTGTTCGAAATTTTTTTCATATATGCATATAGATGGTTGTCTAGATATGGATATCTGGTAAATTATAAGCCATTATAACATCTTACAACTTATCTCCTCAAGTTAACTACTTAAATTTCAAAAACTATGTAAGATTATTTATAGTTGTCATTATAAAATTCCAGATTTCACAACTGGATCATATTAGCACATTTAAAAGACTAAGGGCCTGTTCGAAATTTTTTTCATATATGCATATAGATGGTTGTCTAGATATGGATATCTGGTAAATTATAAGTAATTGGTTGTAGTTTCAGTATCTTTTTGCTGAATGATAGAAAGTGATAGTTGTAACCTTATGAAATATTCATTATGCTAGCCATTTGTAGTTTACGATGAGCAAAAAATGAATAACAAATGGCATAAACAATAGAGTAATAGAACGTAATAATTTACTAGTCTCAGTTTATCTGTCATAACCACAATGAAGATAACATAAACCACAACAGAGAATGGATAGGTGTATGGGTAGGACACACCTCTCAGTCACAGCTGAATGAATAAGTAAAAGTAATATAATTTAAGGTCCTAAACAACATTGACATTTGTCACCCACACCATACAGCCCGTTAGTCCTCAAACAAACAGCACCTAACTTACCAGTAAATTTAAAAAAACGTAAATCTAAATAGATCGAGTATTATGGTACCTCTGATTTTGCAGAAACTGCAAGTCATATATTTATCTTAGTGTTTTTTTATCTATAAAAGAACTTTGGTCATCACTATTAGTTCCTAAGATGCACCGTCAAAGGAAATTCAAGTGGCAATCTTCAAAATCAGGGCTGAGAAGTTAGAACAGAACAGTTTAATATTTACCCTAATTATCACAAGTAAACACATGCAATGATCCATAAACGGCGTAATTAACTAACCACGGGGGTGGCCTAAGGCAAAAGGGCTTGTGCCTATTGCACTAAAATGTGTGAGGTCTCAAGTTCAATTCCTGCGTGCAAACAACCCTGAAGTGACCATGCCAACCTCCTGAAAATGGAGGGCTTTAACTGGTTTGAGTTTGTGTGGCTGACAGGCGGTAGGTTCAAACCCCGTGGACTAGTCGGCCAAAAGGTCGGAAACCATGGTTACCAAAAAAAACGGCGTAATTAACTCACAAAAACAAATAGCAACATCATCTAGTATTCATGACAACTGTGTTACTATCGACATAAGCATATTACCAGTTTGAAATCAGAATAACCCGATAGCAATTAAACGAACTTATCACAACATCACACATCCGCGTGCAATATCCTAAATTAATTTAGGGCTTAAATTATCGAAAGCAAAATTCCGATGTGGGTACTTTAGCAAGTTATGACGATCTGTATACTAATACTCAACATCTACTATCAACCCGATAAATCGTATTAATTAACTAATTAAGGGGGTGTTTGTCTAAGCTTATTTTGTGGGCTTATGCTTATTTACAATAAGAGGCTTATGGCTTATGATGAATAAGCTCATAACGTTCTTGTTGCATGTTTGGGTGATAAATAAGGTGAAAAAAGTAGCTCTTATAATCCTACACAAGTCCATAAGCCACAAAAGAAATGAGCTTATGATAACCCCTTACATAAGCTTGCAACCCTAAGATTACAACCTTTTCAAAACACTTTAATCGGCTTATTTCTATCTAATCAAACTAAAATGCCCACAAAATAAGCAAAAACAAACACCCCAATACAACCTATTAGGGTTTGTCAGCTTATTTGAATATGAAAAAGCTCATAAGCTCACTTTTATGATCTTGCAAGCTTAATAACTTGAGCTTATGGCTTATTTAAGCTCATAAGCTCAAGTCAGCTGAAAATAGTGAGCTTGGGTGTTCGCTTAAAAGCTTAATTGTCTGGCTTATGGGCTTTACTGTAACTTTCGAGAAACTAATCAGCTAAACTTTTGGAAGCTCAAGTCGATAACCTCATAGCGCCGCCTGTGGGTGTTTGTTTTAGATTATTTTTGGGCTTATAACCTTACGTAATTTCGCCTTAAACGCTTTCTTTCAGGCTTATTTCAAACTTATGGGCTCATATAAACTGATACATTAAGTTACCTTAAACAAACACCCAAAGGCAGCAAATAAGGTAATCCAAATACCCCTTAATCATCTAACCAGCATCCATCTAAACAATAAAAAAAAAAAAGTATAAAACATAAAAAGAAAAACAGATCGAATAAAGAAAAATACCTCTGATTTATCAGAAGACAGCGGCGGCACGTGAGCAGCAGCAGCAACCCTAGAAGAAATGCTCCTTAAAACAAACAAATCTTTATTTGATGATGATGATTTATTATGGGTTTGTTTGTAAATATTAGCTATGGTTCTGCTCCATCGATGCATCGTTCAAAATTACCTAGCAAAAATTAATGAAATGAAATGAAATGAAATGAAATTGGTGAGTGCTATAGAAGGCATACACGATGCAAAGAGTTTAGTTATATGGAGAATGAGGGCATTACGTGTAAGGTTTTGAAGAAGTAGTCACTCAAGATTTGGGTTTTCTTTTCCTTTGTTTTCTTTTACAACAAATTTTGTCAACGGTTAAACCCTGGTGAACGAATGCAAATATTCATTTCATTTTACTATTTCATATTTCATTTCATTTTATAGTATCAGTGCTAGGATATTATATTAGCAGATAGTTTTAGTGATAAAGAAATTAAACATAATGTTTTAAAACCCGGTTCGACCCGGATAGTTCAACGGGTTGAACCATTCCGGTCGAAAACGGGTCAACTCGACGGGTTAGGTCAAAAAAACATGTTAAATTAAACTGGGTCAACCCGCCGGATTTGAAGCGTCCATGGTCAACTCATTTTTCGATGTGTATTAATAGTTTTTCTTTTTGAAATATATGTTTTCAATATTTCCTTTTTTAGTTTCAACATTTTTTCTTTAATTTTTTTAACATTTCACTTTTTGACTTTTCACTTTTCACATTGTTGTTTTATATACAGTATATATTGTTTGTTTTGTGTTTTGCTTTTGTTGCTCTCACTCAAACCAATATTACTTTCACACGAGCACGTTTAACTACACAGTTTCTAAGAACTCTACCCGCAATGGACCACAAAACACGTTGTGTCTGATGCAGTTTCACAATCAAATGGCTCAAGAGATCGGGATTCACAAAAGCTTCAAACCTTCTCGGTTTCTTATTTCATTCAAACTCCAAAAACTGATTTCAACAAAACACCAACCCCCTATTTATACTAATCCTAGCACCACTAACATAGGAAACAAATCAATCAATAATTGCCTAATAAGAAAAAAAGATAACTTATAAAAATAAAAGATAACTTAAATTAAACCGCATCAGTGTCATTATAAGGTGAATATTATCTTATGATCCCAAGGCCACAACCGGTGTGGGATTTGTCTAGAGTGTTACAAACTTGTTGTAAAAGTATGTTAGACATGATTTTGAATAGAGTTTTTGGAGTTGAATTTGAAGTCGAAACTATAATCTACAAGATGAGGGAAAGACAGTTGATATGGTTTGGACATGTCAGGATAAGACTACAAACAATACTACTAAAGTGAGCCGAAGCTTTGTAGTCGACGACTTGAGGAGAAGAAGTAGACCAAAACTTAGGTGGGAGGATAGAATTAAGCAAGACATGAATGAGCTTCTTTTGTCCGAGGACACGAACTCTGATAGGAATGTGTGGAGAGATAGAAATAGAATATGGGGTAGATAGGCTAGGTTGTTTGTGGTTATGAGGTAGTTTGTGCGTTTAGGCTTTGTAGGTGTCTTTTAGTAGCCTTGCCACTTGCATTTTAGGTATAAAGTTCAGTATATAGTTCTTTTAGGCTTTTTTTTAGGCAATAAGTAGTCTCCTTTGTTCTTTTGCTTTGCCTTTTGGTATAAATCCTTCTAGTACCCATCTTAGAAATGTGTTACCCATCTTAGATAGGCCTTTTTTCTTTGCGCGCGTTTACTCTTTTATGCGCCCCTACCCGTTTGCGTTTCTGCTTTTTATGCTTCTATGTTTTTGCTTATGTTCTCATATGTCTCTTGTGCGCTTTCTTTATTCTATATATTGTGTTTACATGCCTCGTATGCTTTGATGTCTTTGAGTTTTATTCTCCCAAGATATAATGACGGTATTTTGTCTATGGCTTTGTATGCTTACTTTTCATCTTATGTCTTTATAGATTCATTATCCTAGTTATTGCACACATTCACACATGCACATATATCTAAGAAGATCCACTTGCACACATACACTTGCCGGATGTCTTTTTGGAAACAGTCTCCCTATTTTCGAGTTTATCCTGAAATAGAGGTGGAATCTGTCTACATTTCACTTCCCTCATACCCCGCTCCGGCGAGATTAGATATGTTATTGTTGTGGAGTATTTTTGAAAAAGAAATGAATTTACTGAAACTTTATGATTACATATTTTATAATGAGTAGTGATACATCCACGTAACCTTTATTAAAAAAGTAATCCACATAATGATATAGCATGAAAATGTATTTTCCTTTTTTTTTTTTTGAATTCTTTCTCTTATTACATCCACAATTACATTTCACGTCATTGTAAAACATATTTTGATCTAACATTTCTCTTTTATAATTTTGTGCACACCCATATTGGTATAAAGTTAATTTAATTTTATGACAATATTACAATGATTGCTACATTTAAGAAATTAAGGTTCAAGTCTCGTGTATTTTTTATATTTCTTAATAATACGTATTTCAGCTTGATATTTATAACCAAATCGTGTACAAAGTTTTTAGTATTACAATTAGAGGAGAGTTATTTTACATACAAAACTTTTCCTACATATTAAGGGACTCTTCCCCACCATTCATCTAAAAAGAAATCAATTGTTAAGATTAAAATCATTTTAATATTTCACCTATTTTTTATAATTTGAATATCTCTTGTTAATCGTTAAGTGAAAATAATTACACCATCGCGACGAACATTTAATTATCCTTCTATAAACGGATACTTTGATATACTTTTGATATGTAATATCATATGTGATATGTCATACATGATATGTAATATCACATGTGATATTACATATAATATCACATGTGATATTACATATCATATATGATTTAGCACTAATATCACATGTGATATTACATATCATGTATGATATATCACATGTGATTTTTTCATGCAAATTTCAGTATAAATAGGGTGTGTTTGGTAGAGAGAAAAGAAATGAGAGAAATGGAATTTGATCAAATTCTCTTGTTTGGTAGAGAGAATTAAAGAAAGTGGAGAATTGAGGAGAAATAAGTTGAGAGTTGGAGAGAATTGGGTAGTGTAATTTGGTTACTCCCATTTTCACAATTTTTGTAGAGAATTTGGAGAATTGAGGGTTTTTTTTTTTTTTTTTTTTTTTTTTTTTTTTTTTTTTTTTTTTTTTTTTTTTTTTTAAAAAGAATTTTTTTTTTTAATTTTTTTTTTTTTTTTTTTTTTTTTTTTTTTTTTTTTTTTTCTCATTTTTTTTAGCAAAATAAATTGGTTTTTTAAAAATATTTTTCTTTTATAAATGATTTTTTTATAAAAAATAATTTAAAAAAATATTTTTTTTTTGAAAATATATATTTTTGTAGAATTGTTATTTAGAAAAAATAATTTTTTTAATATTTTTATAAAAATAAATTAAAAAAAATTAATTAATTTTTTTAAATAAATTTGAAAANGCTTCTGGAAGCATGGCGGTATCAAAAGCAACAATATTGCCATAGAATACTTTTTCCAACTCCCGCATCCATTTAGACAACAGCAGATTAACCTGCATTCCAATGGGAAAAAGAATCATATTACTGACATTTCAGTAGTTTAGGTGTAGTCACCAGAAATAGACCATTTACATAAAACTATAAGATACTCAGAAACCCAATGTCTCACAATACTTATGATTTCCTTTTTTGGGTTTTCCATGTCAAATGCAAAATAACTCAGTTTGGTTGTCGTTATACATCAAAATACCCGCTAATTGAACTCCTGCACCATAGGAAAGGTACCAAATTGATTGATAGGAAGTTGGTTCTGCCGCGATTCCTACCTTAACTTGAAATTCTCAAGTACTAAAAACATATATAAACCCTTCTTCAATTTCATACCAAGGTTTGTTGTCTAAATTCATTAGCACATTAATCAAATGTAACTGAATTTTGGGAGAACAGAATAACAGATATGGTCTTATGCTTTCCTAAGTATGAGTCAAGAGTCACTTGTTGCACCTTTTATATAGAGTAATAGAGTGAGACTAATAATGCACAAGTCGAAAAAATTAGTCACATCCACTTCCATCGAAGTATATATATATACTTCCTAATCAGACACAAAGAACAGTATGCTTTCGACAAGCTTGACCACAAGAACATATTTTTTAACTAGCAAGACTACCAGTATTCTCTACCATTTACGAGGTCAATAATCAAGAGGATAAAATAACCAAGAAAAGCATACTACTTACCCCGGCTTTGGAAACTCTCTCCTCTAAATCATGATTGTAGATTTCATACACGTATTGCCCCAATTCAATACCTTCTTTCCCTTCTGCTTTCAAGCGACGCAAACAAAGCCACATGTGCACAACAAGCATCGAGAAATTTGTTCTAAAGGTTTTCTCCAAGCTAAAAACTACATATCAAATTAAAACATCCATTAGAGGTAGACTAAACAGAAAATAGTTCATATAATTAAGAGATGGCTAGAACCATTAATCCAATTTGTTTATAATATGTAAGATTGTACTGTCCCCATCACAAATATATGTAATTTCTTGTCGAGGATGTCGCAAACTAATGCTCATTCTACACAATTAGTCAATCACCAAACATTTATTGCATTAACTTTGGTCCACAAGATTCATCTTCTGCTACCAATATAGTAACCATTGTAAATATCTGACTAGTAAACCATCTTCTTTGAGTTGTTTTCCTTGTTACCCTTTGCATTCATTTTATAATTGACTGTTTATCATATCCTATACCACCACGTTCATATTGGCTACCCCGCTACAAAAATGAAGCAAGGAATCCATACAACTACTGCTAGCTTTACATTATTGACATACAACTGTGACCTAAATTTTAAGCTTCTTACAAAAATCCTAAGGGCAGCTTAACTCCAAAATAGTTGAATGGTTTACATGTAGCCTATTTTCCTCTATATTACATTAGACATAATTGTAGAACCTTAGCCATTAGTTTGGAACCTTAGCCACTGCATACACTAAATTCTGGTTGAGATTTATACACATAGATATTTCGAGTATAAGTAAAGCCAAAGATCTTGTACAAAATAGGTTAAGCATCAATCAAATATGCAACAATCAATCCTCCATAAGTGAGGAAAACGTAGGTGAGGATAACGTCTGAAACTCTAATTGACTATATTATAGGCCAACTCAGTGTAATGAATATTGGATCAGAGCTATTATATTCTTAACAAGATCAGGGGAACAAAAAGACTTACCATCATAAATGGCGGGTTTATCAACTTGAGATACAACACGGCGGTAAATAACATTTGCCTGACGAATAGACTTGCTCTGTTTGCTATAGAACAGCATTAATTTGAGGAGAAAATGGCGGAGACCCTCATAAGTAGGTTCCTCAATCCTCAAAGGAGAATCAGGTGGCAATGTTAGAGAACAAGGCTTCGAACGGAACAGCTTATTAAGATTAACCTGAAAAAAGGAGTGCACCCTAATCATCACAAGTAAGCATGTGCACTAATCCATAAATGACATCATTCATTCACTCACAAAAGTAAGTAATGTTGATTACAAGTGATGTTACCATCAATAAAAGCATATTACTCGTTTAATATAAGAATAAACAGATACCAGTTTAGCAAAGTTAATGTGAAGTCCCACATCCAATAAATGAGAGCTTCAATCGAAGTAACTATTGGAACGAAAAGCCAAATTTCAATGTGAGTATTAAACGGGTTATGACAACATTTATAACACTCAACATCTACTAAAAACCAGAAAAACGTCTCATGAAAACCAGATAGTGGTAGCAGTACATCCATCAACACTTCAAGTCTTCAACTATAATCAGCTATTCAGCCATTATAACATCTTACAACTTATCTCCTCAAGTTAACTACTTAAATTTCAAATACTATGTAAACTTAATTATAGTTGTCATTATAAAAATCCAGATTTCACAACTGGATCATTTAGCACGTTTTAAAAGACTAAGGGCCTGTTCAAAAAATTTTCCATATATGCATATAGATGGTTGTATAGATATGGAAGTGTTGTGTGTAGTGAGCTATAAGTGATCTGTTGTAGTTTCAGTTTCTATTTTCCGGATAACAGAAAGTGACAGTCGTAACCTTATATATTATTCATTAGATTACAAGCCATTTGTAGCTTATGATGAGCAAAAAATAAACGACAAATGGCATAAAGAAAAGAGTAACAGAAAGTAATAGTTTAACTAGTCTCACATAAATCTACTGAAACCACAACGGAGAATGAATATCCTATGGGGAGGACACACCTCCCACAGCTGACCGAATAAGTCAAAGTTATATAATTTGAGGTCCTAAACAACATTGACATTTGGCTGAGCAAAATAAGTCACCCGCACCATATAGCCCATTAATCCTCAAACAAAAAGCACCTTAGGTCATCAATATTAGTATCTAAGATGCGCAGTAACAAATCCTTATTGAGAACAAAGGCTCAGAAGTTAGAACAGAACAGTTTACTAAGATTTATCTGCAGAAATTAGTGCACCCTAATCATCACAAGAGAGCTCATCCACTAATTCATAAATGACATAATTCAGTTACTATACATATTGCAACAATCATCTAGTATTGATAACATCTGCTGTTACTATCGACAAAAGCATATTACCCGTTTGATATCAAATTAATCCAATACCAAATTAACAAATTTATTCTAAAGTCCCACATGGCGTGCAATCGTGCATTTTATCCCAGATTATGTAAGGGCTTAAATTATCGAAAGAAAAAACAAAAGTTCAATGTGCGTACTGCAGCAAGTTATGACAATCTTTTTTGTGTGTGTGTGTGAATGTGAGTGTAAAAGGTCACATAGGACCCCGTAAATATAACCACCCCGCAAAAACAGTTAAGTACAACGAATGTGAATGAATCCCACATTATTAAAATCTTTAAAATATTCAACACCTATTATCAACTCGATAAATCGTATTATTTAAACTTGGGAACTTGGGCGCTTGTTTGTCTGAGCTCATCTTTTGAGCTTAAGCTTAATTCAAAAACAAGCTTATGGCTTATAGTGTTAGAATTAGCTTATTTTGCCGCTTTACAGGCTTGTGTTGTTTTGGAAAAGCTCATTCAGGTCATGGGCTTAATACGCTGAGCTTATATCTACTTAAATAAACCATAAACTCAAGTTAATAAGCAGAAAAAAAAAAGTGAGCTTTACTAAATTCAAATAGACAAACTACCCTTAGCTTATAGGATAATCCAAACACCTCAATAGGCTTACTTGTCTTTAAATAAGCTGATACGCCCACAATATAAGCCTAAAACAAACACCCCTAGAAACCTATTAGTAACATCTAATCTACTAAATTTCGAGCATTTCCGAAACTATAACAATCCAATAATAATTTCCAAAACCCAGATTTTTAATAAACTCCAAACACACAATCAAATAAAAGTATTTTAAAACATAAAAAGAAAAACAGATCGAATACCTCTGATTTATCAGAAGACAGCGGCGGCACGTGAGCAGCAGCAGCAACCCTAGAAGAAATGCTCCTTAAAACAAACAAATCTTTATTTGATGATGATGATTTATTATGAGTTTGTTTGTAAATATTAGCAATGGTTCTGCTCCATCGATGCATCGTTCAACAATACCTAACAAAAATGAAATGAAATGAAATCGGTGAGTGCTATAGAAGGCATACACGATGCAAATAGTTTAGTTATATGGAGAATGAGGGCATTACGTGTAAGCTCTTGAAGAAATTTGGGTTTTCTTTTTTTTTCTTTTACAACAAATTTTATCAAGAGTTAAACCCTGAACGAATGCTAAAACTGAGTTTACTATTTCAATTTTGGTTTTGGAAAGTCAATAGAGTTAGCCAAAGGGATTTGTAACCGAACCGAATTTGTTAAAATCGAACAAAATTTAAATTTGGTTTTCGATTCAGTTTAATCCAGTTTTAATTCGGTTTGGTTCGGTTTTTGGTTTTACCTTGAAATTTTTTTAATCAAAATAACCGAAACGAATAACCTGATAACCGGACCGATGAACACCTTTATTGCAATTAGACCATCTATGTTGCACGGGTGGTTGGCCAATCACGAAAACTTAAGCAAACAATATGGAAGTGACAGGAATCAAGAATGTTAATGTTAATGTGGACTTGTGGTAAAAGTATCTTAGACATGATTCTAAACAAAGTTTTTAAAGCAAAACTTGAAGTCGAAACTATAATTTACAAGACGAGGGAAGGACGGTTAAGATTGTTTGGACATGTCAGAAAGAGACCACAAACAACGCTATAAAGATAGTAGAAGCTTTGATAGTCGACAACTTGACAAGAAGGAATAGATCAAAACTTTAGGATATGAGGAGACTTAAACAGGACATGAAGGAACTTCTCTTGTTCGATGACATGAGCTCTGAAAAGAACGTGTGGAGAGATAGAATTAGAATGGGCTGGTAGATGGGCTAGGTTGTTTGCGCTTATGAGGTAGTTTCTACGTTTAATCGTCTTTTAGCAGCCTTGTCACTTGAATTTTGGGTATAAAGTTCTATGGATAGTTTCTTTTAGGTTTTTTCACGCCATAAGTAGTCTCCATTGTTCTTTTGCTCTGCCCTTAGGTACAACGTTGCCCATCTTAGAACTGCGTTGCACTTAAGTCATGGAATTATAGTTGCATATAGGCCCTTTTTCTTTTCAAACGTTTAGTCTTTATGTGTCCTTGCCCGTTTGCGTTTATGTTTTAATGCTTTTTTGTTTTTTGCTTATTGTCCCATTTGTCTCTTACGCACTTTTTATATTTTATATATTGTGATTGCATGCCACATATGCTTTTATGTCTTGCTACTTTTATTCTCCTAAGATATGATGATGGTATTTTGTTTATAGCTTTGTATGCTTGTATGCTTGTCTTCCATCTTATGCTTTATAGAGCCCTTATCCTTGTTATTGCACTCAATCACACATGCACATGTATCCGAGCACGCCCACCCGCACAAATACACTTGCCGAAGGTCTTTCTGGAACTAGTCTTCGTACTTTCGGGTTCTCCTGAAGTATATGATCTGTCTACATTTGACCTCCTCGATACTCCATTTTGGTAGGATTTAGTATGTTGTTGTTATAGAGTTTTTTGAGGAAAAAAAAATGAATTTATTAAATCTTTATTGTCATATCTATACTACTATATAAAACATTTAAGTTGTGGGCTCCACAAAAATTTAAGATAAAGAGCTCTAATTATGGAGTGACATGTGTCACTTATCAACTAAAAAATCACCTTTATTTTCAAATTGAAATATCTTTTGATCTATTTATTTTTATAATAATCTAATTTCACCATATTTTCTAAAATTTTGTGCTCTTTAATTCAACATCCATTTTGATATATTTTTATAAATTTTTAGCTTTTGCATTTTTAATGGGTTATTTTGATTCAAATTTTTACAACTTTAACCTTTATTTGAATCAATACAAACTTGATTCGTCAAAGTTATAACTATTGAGGGAGTGTTTGACGGGTACAAAGTTGTGAGGGTCTTTATGCGAGAATAATAATGTCACGGGAAAGTTACGAGAAACCCAAACAAACACATACAACGAACACAAATTCTTTCGGAGTGTTGTGTAACGAATTCACTACGCTGGTATGGAATTGTGGGAGAGTTGGATTAGCTATTCATTCATTATATTTATTTTTTTTTTTTTATCGTAAACTATATTTTTTTCCGTTCGGGCCGCTATGCGCGCGGTACCAACTTAGTATTTTATAATGCAACAGTTACAAAAAAAAAAAAAAATCCACGAGCATGATGTAGCGATAATATGTTATGGGTCCTTATATACCCCACCCCCCCCCCCCCTCCCCTCACCTTTTTTTTTTTTTTTTTTAAATCTATTTACATTCACAAATTAAATGCCACATCATTCCGTAGATTTTGTAAAACTTATGTGAAACTAACATTCACCTTTTATAATTTTACTAACCAATAAGAATATAATGTTGTTTTACATTTAAGTCCAAAAGTTAACATATTTTATATTTTAAAGATAGCGAAGGAGAATGTTGTGAATGATTATATATGGAGGTATCTAGTTTAAGTTGCGTATATCTGAATCATACAACTTTTCTAACCGAATAGCATGAACAAAGAAAACCTTATTCATTTATATGTGTTTATGCTTAGACTAAATTGATATTATGAAACACAAATCGTTGAATAATTTATTACCTATGAATTGCATTGCGTCTGAAATCAATACTAGATATAGTTATAACGTATTTTATAAACCAATGAAAAGGTAGCATTATTTTCACAAACTTTTTTGATTGAATACAACAACTTACATAACATTCGATGACCTTGATAATGTACATTCAGCATTCATAATCATAAGCATTATGTTTATAAGGTGAAGATAACTTATATCTCCAAGTCTCCAGTGATTCGATGCTACTATAGTAGGCTTATGATAAAATGCAATATTGACCACTACTCGTCTGCTACTACTCGATGATATATGTCAAGTTTGGCATCATGAAATTGCTATTTACCTAGATGACAGTATATGTTCTGAAATTTTGAAGAACAGGCCATCTACGATTAATAACTAAAATACACAGTGGTCTCTAATGAATGATGTTTTGGTGGCAATTTTCTTATGAAGAAACATATATAAGTTGATGTTGTTGTATATAGGTGGCATTGGGAAGGATTTGAAGAAGTTTACACAATTGATGTTATATGACGGATCTAAAAATCAATCAAATGTTATACACCATCGTTTTAAAATGATAAAAAGTACGCTTAGTGTAAAACTCAGGAAGCTTTTTATACTGCAAATGATGCTCAAAGTACCAAAGCCGACTTTGGTACCATCCAAGTTCTTAAGAATTTGGTCTATCAACTGCAAGTTTTTAAGCGTGTGCTAATTGTTATCCAACTTCTAATCGAGTTTGGTACTATCCAAGTTCTTAAGAATTTACTAATTGTAATTCAGAAAGATGAGATGTGAAGATTTAGTATTTTTATACCATTTTTTTCCTTATAACAAGAAAAATGTTGTATAATTAGTATTCCTAAAGTATTACAGTATTAGATTTTTGACATGTATATTTAACATCACATCATGATAAAAACTACAATTGGTTGCTACGTGTTCTTGTTCGTGAATCGTGAAGGTGCACAAGTTTTTTAATTGGACCCTTAATATTTATCCAACAAATTCAGCCCATTCTTCAGCACTCAGCAGCCCAGCACTATCCAGTTACTTGGACTTTTTTTTTTTACTCGTCACTAGTCTTTTCTCAAATCGTGAGAAATTCAGGCCATACACTAAAATGTATATTTCCAAGCATCTCATGACTCGTGGATGTGTTTGACTATCAAATATGCATTTATGCATATGCAAATGTGGTTTTTGTTTTCCTTCGGGAAATGTCAAAACTTATATCGAACTAAAAAGCAACATAAAAAGATGTACAAAAAAGTTACAAACATAACAAGATAAATAAACTAGACCTCGACTAAAGGCAAAACAAAAACAAAAGCTATACAAAGGTAAACAACCAACTGACAAGTATGGTTGATCTATCAATCGCAAATTTCCAAAGACAATTAGAACTTGGACAACTAATGTCAAACCATAAACCAAACAACCTTAAAGCAAGAAAAGAAAAGCAATGAATATTGAATAGGAGTGGCCTTGGGGACAAAGACAACCTCACAAACTCGAGAGCTTCCCATATCTTGCATTTTCAACGCAAATACAGCCAAACATTTATATCATACTTTAAACTAGTAGTAATGGTGACCTTATGAGTCCGAAAACTTAGCGTCATCTCAGCTTCTATCTCTAATATCAAACACATGACCATATGCCCATAATAATACGACCACAAAAAATATAACCAACAAAAACAATTTAATAAATAAAACCCACACACAACACTCACAAACCATCCCATTCCATAAGGTCATCTAGCCGGCCTTGCCAACCAAAAATCCATTTGATCGCCATTACGAGTGTCGTTACTTTTGATCATTCTGAGACTTTCACTGTGCATATGTTACAATCAATCAAAAAGTTTTTGAAATGTAAAGATTTTGTATTATTGAGAAATATCATGTAGACATTTTCATAACTCATTGTCTTTTTAAAATGAACATTTAGCAACTGAAAAATATGTTCAATTTTGTGTTATTATTTTTAGTGATAAGCTATCTTAAATTGATTGATCATATAATTTTAACTTTTTAGCATAAAAAGCAGTCACAGGTATATCTCTCAGTTAGCCTAATGATAATGGTGACCACAATTTCTTTGGTCACCTATGCCACATCAGCGTTAGCTCAGTTTTCTCTCTGTAACACTACACACTGACCATAAACAAGTAGTAAGGCGACCGCACAACAACAAAAAACATAATCTAGAAAAATAAATAAAAAAAAAAACCACCACACACACAAACCAAATTGAAAATTCGGTTATGTAGCTGACCACAACTTCACACTTTTTTTTTTTTTTTTTTTTTTTTTTTTTTTTTTTTTTTTTTTTTTT